>JAMKQA010003444.1:0-12625 GCA_024699735.1 Posidonia australis
TTTCCGTCACATTTTGGGCTATTTTTCATCCTTGTTTTGCATCTAATCACAGAATTTACTTGCAAATCTTATTTTTCACTGAGATTTAATCTTTTGTCACGCATTTTAGCCGCCTTTGCGCATAAGTGTGAATTTTGCACTTTAGTCCCTAACTTTTCAGGAAATTATCCGAGTGCAAGTTTTGCACCCTTGTGCCACATTAACACTGGACCTGTCATTTGCAAGTCAGAATAATGACCATGAACCTGTTTTCATCCATTTTCTTGTTCTTATCACGAATTTTGCGTTTTAGCCCCTATATTTATCATTTATTGCACTTACATCCTTTTAGTGATTTTTCTTCTTCCCGTCTCTTGCAAAGGACATTGTCCAGACATTTAACTTTCATTTTGACATACCTTAGTCCATGCATCACTCTCATGCAAGCACTGGCCAGGGAAAATGACCAAATTGCCCTTATGCCAATTTTATTAAACCATTTATACAAGATTACAATTTATTACATGGTTTATAAGTAAAAATGGATAATCAGGCCTAGATGTCACATTTTAATTCATTGGATAGCATTCTAGTAGCCTAGTGTTAGATTTTCCTTTTCATATCAACTTTCTCAACTCCTTGTTTCCAATAACTGGTAATAAATCTTTGATTCTAAAACACTTTTCTCTATGGGTCGACCCGTATTCGCCACGTATTACATAGTACGCCTTGCACTTCCGGTAATTAAATAAGGCACATCAAGCAAGTGATTACAATCTGAAATAATAGAACTTGCTATCCTTCTCCAATGTGAATAATAACCAAAATTCCTAGTTATTATTACACATATAAAACCTGGGAGAACTCCATCAAATAAAACCTTGGAGGACTCCAAGCACAATCTTAGTATAGGACTTACGTCTAGCAAGGTTAAACCAATTTATATTGGTTGAGCTGAGATTATTTCCTATGGAGACATTCAGAATATTAGCAAAGAAACCACACAATTGACTACCCAAATCTCCATGCAAAATAAGTTGGTCCATAGTCTCAATGGAAGTTTGATAGCAACAAGAACATTTAGATGCCATAGCTACTCTACAAGACTGCACATTGGCGTCAACATTTACTACATTCAAACTTATACACCAAAGAAAAAGAGAAACTTTGGAGGGCAATAGAGAATACCATGTCCATTTTTACGAATGCACTGTATGATTGGAAGAGTTAATCAGGGTCCAAGCACTTTTCATAGAGAAATTTCCATCCATAGTCGATGTCCACACTAGTCTATCTTCCTTTCCATTGGGCTCCACTAGTAAATTATCAAATTCATCCCACATAATATTCAAGGATTGGCTTTCTCCAACCACGTGTTCTCCATACAATCTAATAGAGAAATCCTGCCCCCCCCCACCCAAGGTGCAATCATATTTGTTGAAGAGAATACCATCCATAGACCATTTATCCATCCAGAAAGAGCATTTACCTTTATTAATAATCCATAGTGATTGTCGAATAACCCAAGGCATAATCAACATCAACTCCTTCCACTAGGAAGAGGCTAATGATTGCAAAGGCATTAGCCACCCTTTGTGGTTGATCCCATACTTAGCAATGCAAAACAAGCTCCATAATGAATCCTTCATAAGTAGCTTCCAACAACTCTTGATTTTAAAAAGAAGATAAACGTCATCAAAACGTCGAATACCCAATCCCATAGTTCTCACGGGGGAAGTACAAAGTTCCCAATGAACCTAGTGATGACGTCTTCTACCATCATTATAACCCCAAACAAAATCACGTAATAGTCATTCCATGCAATCCAAAATCGACGTGGGGACTTTCAAGACTACAAGAATATGCAAGGAAATAGAAGCCAAGATATGTTTAACCAAAACCAGTCCACCTGCCATGGACAACGATCTCGAAGCCCACCCATCTATTCTTCTTCAAATTTTCTCAACTATTGGTTGGAAAAAATAAGTTCTAGACCGACCAGCAGCAATAGGGGCTCCCAAATACATCAAGGGCCAAGAAGCTTTGGAGAATCCTATGCATTGCACAATATCATTTTTTCTCAAATCTTAAGTATGCCAAATATAATTGCACTTATTCCTACCCATTCTCTGACTAGAAGGGAGCACATACTTAGAAATAAAATCCATTAAATTACCAATGGATCTACTCTCTGCTCTACTAAACTGCAAAGCATCATCAGCAAAAAGCAGATGTGATGGAGCCAAACTTTTGCCAGAGGTCACATATCTCTGACACAATCCTTGTTCAAATAAAGCTCAAAGCCCTATAGAAAACACCTCTTGAGCGAGAATAAACAAAGAAGGAGATAAACGATCAACCTGTTTAAGCTCCACTTGTTTGCCATTGATAATAGTTGTAAACCAATTATTATCTAGAGATTGCTTAATAATGTCCACAAATCAATCTGAAAAACCAAATTTCCTTAGAACTGCAAATTAAAAGGGCCATTCCATTCTATCATATGCTTTCAACATGTCTAGTTTAAAGACCAAGTTCCCACCTCTGCATTTTCAATCTAGATCAGTAATTAGTTCCTAGGCTAACTGTATGTGATAAAAAATGTCCTTGCCATTAACAAAGCCCGCCTGCTCCATGCTAATAAATTTAGGAAAAAAACGAACCAATATGTTATTCAAAATTTTCAAACTAATCCTGGATGCTACGTTCCCAACACTTAAAGGGAGGTACTGAAAGAAGCTCGTTGGGTTTTCCAGTTTAGGAATATGACAAATCAGGGAAGCGAATATGCTCCTATGCATGAGTCCTCCAACGTAAAAATACTTGACGAGCAAAGAGATCATCCTTAATAACGTCCCATGCAGCACAATAAAAAGATATAGGGAACCCATCAGGGCCAGCAGTCGTCCTCTCTGACATGCTTTGTAAGGCATATAAGATTTCCTCCCTATCAAGAATCTTGGTTAAAAAACTAGAGTCCTTAGAAATTAATTTGGGAATATTCTCAAGTAAATCCTCATCAAACACGCACCCCTCAGATCTAAAGAGATTATTAAAAAATCCTACCCCAACATCTTGAATATCAGATATATCCTGAACCCAGTTGCCATCGCTATTTTTAATAGCTTGGATAGTACTTCAGTTTCTCCTCTGCTTAACAATATCATGAAAAAACTTAGTGTTTTTGTCACCTTCTTTCAACCATTTGTAGCAAGCTTTTTGATACCAAAATTTCTCCTCCCTCTGCAGGGCGTTATCTAAATTGCTTTGATCCACCAGGAAATCTTGCACGTTAACATCATTTTAGTCCCTATCCAAGGCACTTTGCACAACATCTAACCTCTCCTCTGCCACTTTAACATTCCGAAAAATGTCCCAAAAGTGTTCCTTATTCCACCTTTGAAGATTTTCTTTAATTCTTTTCAATTTAAGGAACCATCTGAATGACATGTCTCCTTGGTCTTCAATTGGCCTTGGTCAAGAATGTCTAATAGTTTCCATGCACTCCTCATCATCTAACCACACGTCCAAAAATTTGAATGATCGAGGCCCGAATGTTCTAATTTTTGAATATTCAATAAAAGAGGAGAATGATCCGAATTAACTCTAGCTAAGTGAGAAACTCCAACCTTGTAGTCTAGGCACAAGTTCGACATATGGCACCTATCTAATATTGCGGATATCCTTGCTGAACCCCGTTGATTATTGCACCAGCTGAAAGGGGATCCCACATAACCTACATCATGTAGAGAACAAGACAACATACATTCTCTCAAGTCGTCCAAATTTAATTGTCTAGGAAATCTACCTCCCTTCTTCTCAAAAGGGAACAAAACAGTGTTGAAATCACTCGTCACAAACCAAGGGACTTACATATTTAAGTGCTTTATAAAGTTCAAGTGATCCCACAAACTGGCATGGATCCCTGCATGGCGGCTAGCATACACAAAAGAAAACAATAGCTTATCACCATCACTACCATCAATCAGAGAAACTATTACAGCTTGAGCATGAGAAGCAACCACGTCCACAGCAACTACCCTCCTCTAGAAGACCCAGATTTTAGCATCCCCATCCTCATTAGTTATAAAAGAATTGAAACCCAGTTGGCTCTTAACACCTTGACCTCTATCAATAGAAAGAAAGGGCTCTAGAATGACCACAACCATAGGACTGTGCATCTTCACTAGATATTTGAGTCTTCTCATCGTGGGATGCTTTCCCACACCTCTAGCATTCCATATGAAACTTTTCATCAGATAATACTTCAAAGGCATTACAAGAGACACAAGATAAGGACTTACTTCTGGTGAAATGTCCCCTCCGTTTACCTGCTACATCCATTGTCATTTTTCTAGCTACCGCCTCTTCCTTTGGAGGTCTACCTCATCCTCTCTTCTTGAAAGGAGCCCCCTCAATCATCACTTTATCATCTTCAACATTAGACAGCTTCTCAGGTATCTCTGTTGTCTCCACATTTTGTTCTACACCATGTTTAGGAGATGTACTTTTGTGTTCCTGACCGCTTTCCGTTGGGACCATCTCCGTGGGCATCTGCAACTCAGAAAACTCTTCTTCATGAGCATCCCCTCTGTCATTTTCCTAGCCTAACGTATTATTCACCCTAGCCACATCCTCAACATCCTTGAAGGCGGCATTTAGCTGTAACACCCGTAAATTCATTTTTGTAATTATTTACATTTTATTGAATTTATTCCTAGACGGGTGTTACTGTTCTAAGGCCCGTTTGTGTGATTTCATGATTTTGGACTTGGGCATTGTGGGCAGGCTTTTGTTTGCATGTCTCTGTGCATGGTTGGCACTGTGCATTGTGACACTGTGCTTGTGGGCCTAGGTGGGGGTCTGTGTGGGGCCCACATTTGTTTGCCGATTGGTAGGAGTGAGTTGGTGCGGTTGGTTGTTGGCTTGTGTGGAAGGCTGGTGGTTGCACTGTGCATGCATGAATGCAGCTACCACTATCTGCGCGTATAAAGCTACGGCTCGTCAACCTCCTCTTCTGCACCTCTTCCCTCGCTTCGTCGCCTCTTCCCCACGCACGCCACCTCCCTCTTTTTCCCGCATTTTCCTTCCCTCTCTCTCTCCCTCTACTCGCTCTCCCCCACTCACTCCATCCTCCCTCACTCACTCTTTCTCTCCCGTCTCTCCCACATCTCCTCCCCTGCTATCTACCCTCTACTCAATGTGCTCGACAACGTGCGGTGACTCGTGGCTAGTCTTGGGAGCTTTGTGGGCGTGTGGCGGCGTGCTGGTCGTCGGTGGCACTGGTGGTTGGCCAAAGGATCGCCGGAGAGCTCGTTTCAGGTACGCACCTCCAAACCAAAGTGTAGAAAGCATGAAATTAGTAAAAAATGATAAGAATGCATGAAATCTAGGTAAATTTACATTCCTAAAATTTATTGTGGATTTTTTTTTGGGAATTTATGGAGGCATTTATGCTGTTTTATGGTGATTGTTGTGGTTTGGGTCCTTTTAACCCCTCTGTCTTTGCGAATTTGTACCTTGTCATGTGATGGATAAATTATGGTTTTGTTTGTGGATTTGGAGTAGACGTGAGGGTCTACAATATATGTTTTAGTTGGATTTTGTGGTGCTTGTTTTGGGGGTTCGCCCCAAGGTCCCAGTTTGGGTGATTTCAAAGGTTGGAGCCTTAGGTCGTTTTCTGGATTTGCAGAAAATGACATACTGAGTCATTTCGGTATTCTGTTTTTCTGTCAAATTAGGTCCTCTAGTCGAGCTTCGATCGTTCGATTTTGGACGGTCGATCGAATCAGGAGATTTCAGTAGATTGAACCACTTTTCGGTCTATAAATTTGGCCATGAGTGTTGACCGTTGACCAATTTTGGTCAATTGATCCTAATTGGTCTTCCGATCCAGGGAGTTTTGGTATACCGAACTTATTTCGATATGTTGAATCCAAGCCCCAGCTATTTTATAAATCTGATTTTCAAGGATTTTCTGGATTGGTTTGTTTTGCCCATTTGAGATGGGATTGTGGGCCCTTAGTGGTGGTCTCATGGGACACCTGATGTGCCGCTTCACTGAGGATTTGAAATAGTTTTCAAAGATATAAAATGATTTGAAACTGGTTTTCAAAGAGATGAGTTGGCCCATTTCTGAAATGGTTTTCCTGGTTTTCTGTGTACGAGCCGAGACATCGTAGGACCGTGTCTTTGGGACTAGGGAATGTGACGACATTCTCGGGTGGTCGGGCACGTCTCCCTGGTTGAGGTCAGGGGATGAGATACTTGAGGCTGAGGGCCATCAGGTCTTGGAGGTATGAGACTCCCAGATTGTCATCTCAAGGCTAGGGTTGTGGTCTGTGGGTTGAGGACTCTTGTGGCTGGACTGGAAGGTATGATACTCCTGTTGTCACTGTGAGCACTAAGGCTCGTGTGTTTTCGGGTGTGGGGGTATGACACTCCTTCCTGAGTACTATGTGGAGAACACCGTGAGGAGGCGTATCCTGTAGTGGCCAGTGCGGGTGGACACGTGCAAAATCCAACAAAATGCTAAAAAAACCACTTTTAATTTATAAAGCATCGTTTTCCTTTAAAATTCAGTTCTAAAACATCATTTCTTTTTTCAATTGAAATCACGTGGGAATTTGATCCCAAACCCATACTTTTTTCATACTCGATTTTTCGTTTTTTTTCTTCAAAACATTTGGAAATTAGTTCCCAAAACCATTTTTTTTTCCCATCCTTTCTCAAAACTCATCTTTCTTTTTATTGCTTGGGATTTCTTCCCAAGACCAAAACCACTTTAAAAACACATATCTTGAGAAAATTGCAATTTCGACCAAATCCAGCCTAAAACATAATGCCTCTCGGGCTCAAAACCAAATCATAAATACTGGCTAGGAACTGGTTAAAACACAATTCTTATTTTATTCTAGGATTTTAGGACCATTCATAAGTCCAACCCTAGCCAAACCACATTTCTTTTCATTTTCCACAAAACCACACACACTTTTCTTATTCATTAAAAGGATTTAAAAATATAAGCAAGGATCTAAAAGTAAAATAAAAGGACTTACCTGCAAGAAAAGAAAAGAGAGAGAACTTTTTACTAAAACCATTTAAAAGAAACCTCGTCGGTTGCCGGCAACTGACTTCGTCGGTGACGACCACATGGGGAAGACATCCAGATCTTCCCCGACGCCTGATCTCGTATCAGACCCCCAGAGAAGCAAGAAGAAAGCAAAATACAGTGATCCAACGTCTCCGATGAAGGATCGAATGACTAGTTGCCTCTCCCCGCCTCGCTCATCGGCGTTGCTGTTCCGGCAGTGTGCTCAAGAAGACTGGGGTTGCTGGAGGCAGTGGCGTGACGGTGTGGGACTTCTGGAGGGTTGAGGAGGAGAAGCGGAAGGCGTACGAGGGCATGGATGCGAGGAGAACGTGTAGGTGCTTCTCTTGATCGATATCGCCGCCGACACTGTAATCTCTGACGAGCTTGGCTAAGGAGGCTGCCCTGGGCTCGAAATGGATCTCTGACTGCTCTAGAGCATTGGGGAAGCACTGAGGATCGTTCCTCAGGGGTCAAGGAGGCGCTACGATGAGCGGAGAGTCTGGCCGTGCATCACCACCAGTCGTCATCTCCAGCAATGTTGTCTTCTCCAGTTCGAGCTCGGTTACACTGGTGGCGCCTGACAAGGGCAACTTGCGATCGCGAGTGGTCGGAGGGTGGATAGAAGACCGGTGATCGGAGGCATGGAGGTCTTCAGGCTCCCTCTTCTACTTCTTGCATGGCTCAGCTTGCTGTGGTGTGGTTTTGGCGACGATTTAGTTTTCCCGATGCTCTCTCTCTCTTTCTCATGGTGGCACGACCTCGTTTCTTCTTAGGCTGTTGTCCTTGTTGAGGCGATGTAATGTGATGCACCGGCTTGACAGTGGGAGGTGTGCACCTAGTGTGCAGTGACGACCTACGTGTTGGGACCTGCTCCTGATGCTGAGGTGGTTTCTGAGTATGTTGTGTCATATATGGTGTTAAGCGCGAGAGCAACATCTGCGGCACCAATACAGCTCCGGGTGATGGACTCGAGAAATGTTGTACTCTCACACAACTAATGGGTTCATTCTTAAGTGACTGTGATGCATGCTATGACCAATGCAGTTGTGGTGCAGGAGGCAGAGATAACGCTCCCATCACCGGATCAGTGTGATGCTGAGGCGATGATATGGGCGATAATGAAGTGGGGTGAGCCTGCAATGCTTTGGTGGTCTACACTAGAACGTTAGAGGTCGAAAGAGGAGGACTCTCAACATGATCGAGAGAAATGGCCATGTGCTCAAACCCTCAGGCCAAAGCTCTCAAGTACTGAGCCTGTGTGGTCGAAGACCCATCAAAAGATAGGTCAAGAGGGAAAGGGCGGAACAGGAATGGCCTCTCAAATAGATGAAACCGCAAGTAATTGATCTCCAGAAACAGGAGGGCCCAAGGAATAGGGTGAAGTTGGCAGAACATCTGGGACCTGCGTGGTAGTAACCGCAGTTGAATCAATGATGGGCCCTAAACCGACTTGTGTCTACCGCTGTCCCGGAGAAGGAAATAAGGATCCTCCATGATTCCCAAATTGGGACGCACAAAGGGAAGAAGAAGTAGTCAAAGTGAGAGAAGGAGGATCTCAATGTGAGTCCCCCTTTTGAACAGTAACCGGAGGCTTGTGAGTCTGTGGGGCCATGGCTACCACAAGCGAAATAAAAGGAGCAGTGGAAAAAAGACAAACGCAAGAACTTTAAGACGAACTACAGTCAAAAAGTGACCAATAGCTCAGAAAAGGCAAAAGAAAACAACCATGGGAGGTCGCCAGCGACGGAGACACCCGAGCTCCTAGCTGAGGACCTCACAACAAGCTACCTGGTCTAGTAGTGAGGTAGATCATCGGAGCTTGCTGAAGATGCCAGAGACGACTTGAAACTTAGAATTCTCCCCTCCACGAGCTTCCTCCTTGCTCTAGGATCACTCTGGTAGCTCTAATTAGGAGAAAAAGCTTTGAGTAGCTCCACTCTCAATTTTCTCTCACTCCTCCCTCTTTTTCGCTCTACTGCCGTCATTTTATAGGTGAAGCTCCGGCGGCTGTAATAACCTGCATTGACCTGTAACCAAGTCCTAACAGCTAACCAACTCCATAACAAACTAAAACCTCCTAACAGACTAACCACTTGTAACAACCTTGCTGTCCCTCGTGCACCCCAACTTCCTACCCAAACACCGACAGCCATTGACGGTCATAAAGAGTGAACCAGAGAGGTGCGCCTGTCTGGTGCGGTTGTATGGTGCATCTAGTTCGCCTGAGTGGGAGAAATAGCTTAGTGAAGGGACTAGAACTAGCTGCCATGCACTGGAACGCTACCAGAGGAACACTCTGAGCTCCAAGATCTCTCTCCTCACCTCTCTCTCCCCCATTCCTCACACTTCACACTGCCGTCCCTTATATAAGCGAAGCCCCGACAACTGTAACAACCCATAACAGATTCAACAAAATCCTAACAACTAACCAACTCTGTAACAAACTAAAGATCCCCCTAACCAACCAGCATCCCGTAACCACCTTGCAATTCCCCATGCACCCTCCTTGCTGCCTGCTTAAGTGCCGACAGTGATCGACGGTCGCCTGAGCTCGTGACGATGCATCCGGTGGCACTGGTTCGTGGAGGGCTTGAGCTTGGTTAAGGCTGCTGTTGAGCGGCATGGTGAGACAGGCTAGAAGGGATTAGAATGGAGAAAAAGGATGGGCTATGGCTGGATCATGGCTTCACCCTCTCTGTGCTCCTCCTATTGCATAAACTGCAATAGGTCTTGACAAGGCTGGTGAAAACATTGGCCAGGTCGTGGAGTGGGACACAACAGGAGTGGGAGCTTTGTGTATTGGAAAATGATTTATGTATTAGCATGGAAGAATGATTGATTAGTTTAGAAGAAGAAGAAGAAGAAATAGGTTGAAGTATTATGGGCCTAAGTGGGCTTGCTTGTGCTTTGGTGGATTTTAACGGGCTTGGTGGACTTAATGGGCCTTCATGGGCTTTGGTTGATTTTAATGGGCTTGGTGGACTTAATGGGCCTTCATGGGCTTTGGTTGATTTTAATGGCTTTGGTGGACTTTAGGACTAAATGAGTTCATTTGTGATTAAAAGCCCAGCTACCACACTTTCAACTTGCAAAATTGGGGTGTCTACACATACGCCACCACCCTACCATGCTGCATTAGTACACACCCCAAACCAGTACCACAGGCATCACTATAGACTGTGAAACCACCACTCCCAGAGGGTAACGTCAAGACTAAGGCTGATACCAGATGAGCCTTCAACTCATTGAAGCTCTCCTCGCACTGCCAATCCCAAGCAAAGTGCACTTCCTTTCTGGTCAGTTTGGTTAATGGTGCAGCAATCTTGGAGAAATCTTGGATAAATCTCCTGTAATATCCTACCAGGTCGAGAAAACTTCTAATCTCAGTTATTGTCTTCGGTCTGACCCAACTGCTCATAGCCTCAACTTTGGTTGGATCTACCTTAATGCCTTCCCCTGATGACCAAGGAAGGATACTTTCTCTAGCCAAAACTTGCACTTGGAGAACTTGGCATAAAGTTGATGCTGCCTCAGCTTCTCTAGTACAATCCTCAAATGCCTTTGGTGAGTCTGAACGTCATCCAGAGAATACACTAGAACTTCATCCACAAAGATGACCACAAACTGATCCAAATAGGGCTTGAACACCCTATTCATCAGGTCCATGAAAGTAGTCGGAGCATTCGTCAAACCCAAGGGCATCACCCAAAACTCATAATGTCCATAATAGGTACGAAAGGCTGTCTTCTGCACATCTGGCTCACTAATCCTCAACTAATGGTATCCAAATCTCATGTCTATCTTGGAAAACACCGATGCTCCCTGCAACTGGTCGAACAAATCATTGATCCTAGGTAGTGGATACTTGTTCTTAACAGTAATCTGGTTCAACATTCGATAGTCTATGCAGAGCCGAAGTGAACCATCCATTTTCTTAACAAACAAGACTGGTGCTCCCCAAGGTGAAATACAGGGACGAATGAGTCCTTTATCCATCAGTTCCTGCAACTGATTCTAGAGCTCCTTCAATTCAGAAGGTGCCATCCTATACAGCGCCATGGAATATGACCTGATCCCGGCACTAAATCAATCACAAACTCCACTTCCCTATGCGGTGGCATGCTCGGCAATTTATCTGGAAATATATCAGGATATTCTCGCACCACTGGCAACTCCTGAATCTCGACCACAGGGGAAGTAGAAACTGTTACACAAGCCAAATATCCCACACTGCCTCTTGCTAGAGAGCCGAAATCACTTTTCTAGGCTCACATGGTCTAGTGCCTTGTACTATACACCAGCCTTGCCCTGGACACACTGCCAGAACTCTTCTCTTGGGAAAATATATCACAGCTGAATGCTGTGCCAGCCAATCCATTCCAAGGATAACATTATAATCCTACATGTCCCGCAAAATCAAACTGGCATGAAAATTCCTGTCCCCTAGCTGAATATCAACCGGTCTCAAACACCTCCACACTAGACTATGTTCTCCCAATGGGGTGACTACATCCAGGTGGAATGCCAGTCTGGCTGGCCTAGTCCCAATCTCAAAAGCAAATGACTCAAAGACAAAAGAAAATGAACTCCCAGAGTCAAACAAGACTAGGGCCATCCGATCAACCACAAGAAAAGATCTCACAATCATAATAAGAGACAGTGTTGATCTCAAATAGGATCCATTATTACAGGACAGGGTTTAACTCATACAGCTATACTAATTCTCACCTTCTACCACATCTCCAGATGGACCAGCATCTAGGGCAGTAATGGAGAACACTCTCCCCTTAGTAGGCTAACATGGCGCATCACTTACTGGCTTTAGCTGACTGGGACAGTCCTTCTGATAATGCTCGGGCTTCCCACAGTTGTAGCATATTACACTGTCTAAGCTCCTCTGCCTGTGCCAACACTGCACCGCTAAATGTCCCTTCTTGCCACAAACATGGCACGGTCCCACTTGTGGGCTACTGCTGAATCCCGCATGGCTGAAACCCATGCTCTCTTCTCGACCAGGTGTAGGCCGTTGCTTCTGCTTCTTTCGAGAGCTACCAGAACTCCCAGAACTTGGCACTCTAGTCACTAACGGTCGAGAAATGGAGGGTCAGGAGACAGAAAGTTGAGAGACAGACTTTTTCCCCTTTTCCTTATTAGGATACTCCTCTTGGAACAACCTGTTAGAAATATTAACATTAATTTTGATGATTATTCATTTGTGCTTATTTTCATATATATTATAACGTGAAAAAGATTTAGAGTGTCTTAGCATGAATTCAAAAATACATACCGGCATCAAGAGCGATGGACTATTCTAGCAAATATCAAAGTCTTAATCAAATTTCCAACAAAAACCAAAAACGGCATACCGTGGCTCAAACGGCATACCGTTCCAGGAAATTTCGGTAGATACAGCGGCACTCCGGAACAGAAGAGAAAGAGGAATAATTGCAAAACAAAAACGGCATACCGTCCCAAAAATCGGCATACCGTTTTTCTCGTCAAGTGAAAAGTAAAGCATTTCTCCGGCATACCGTGGCAAAAAAACGGTATACC
>JAMKQA010003445.1:0-21698 GCA_024699735.1 Posidonia australis
AATTTATATTCAATGTTACAAACAACTTTATATATATTTTTTGTTTTAAACAATCAACTATAAAATAAAGCAAGTAAAATCAATTTTGAAAAATTCAATTGTTTTAATTATTCTTAACAAATTTATAAGTCACTTGACTTTCCTTTTTCCAAGTTTGTTCATAAATAAAACTTAAATACATGCATGCATTGTTTATTAATTACATTAAAGAGTAATATTACTTATTCCTCTAAGTTTTATCAATTGTCCTTTTTAGCATAATTTCTTAATGTTAAACTTTTAAGTTTTCATAACTTACGTTGGTTAATGTTATAATAAGAAACTCAATTGTTAATATTATTCTGTTTGTGGTGTTGAATTTATATTGAATGTCATAAACATCTTTGTGTATATCTTTTTTGTTTTGAAGAATAAACTATAAAAATTTCATATCAATTTTTTTCCATATGTTTTTTAAGTATTGAATAAATAAAAACTCTTATAAAAAAGGTAATATTTGAGTATTTATATTTTATTTACCATAAAGAAATAAATTTCATATCTCTTTCTAAATTAGGATTATATATATATAATTGAAATATATGCATGCATTATCCATTAATTACATTTAAAAGTAATATTACTTATTTATGTACTTTTTACTCAATTAATTCATTTTCTTATCATCATTTCATGTTAGAGTTTCCATAACTTACTTTTGTTAATGTTATAATAAGAGAACCTTAATTATGAATAAATGAGAATAGTGTCAACATTAAGTAAAAATGATATTTACTATAATGTTAATCTTTTTAGATTTCTAAATTACTTGTAACTTAATAACTCATATTAGTTTATCTAAGTAATTTTTTTTTAAATATTTTATGTAATATTATGCATTTATATAATATATCGTACTTGATTATTATTCTAATATTTTATTCCACATATTTGGTTTATCATCTCTTTGAAAGCAATAATTTTGTATTTAATGATTTTAATTGATTTAAGTATGCATTAAAAACATGACATAACTTATAATATTTTTTTGAATCGCATTGATATCAAAAAATTTTAAATGTAAAATAATATATAAAAATAGTAAACTTTTGACATTTTATAAGAAAACAAATTATGTTTAATAACTATCACTCTTCTCTTTTATATTTATAATAATATTTTATTTTTTTTTACGATGCACGCAACTAATGTACTTGTAATTACTTAAACATGTAATTACAGAATTCAATCGTAACGTGCGTCAAGTCTGCTGGACTCCTTTCCTTTCCCTTCCTCTTCAAATAACCGCCACACTCCCCTCCTTCCCACTCCACTGTGCTCTGCTTCTTCCTCGTCCTCCTCCCTCTTGGTAAAGAACCCATTGTTCCTCTCTCTGTTTTTTTAAGCAAATTGGCAATCTCATTCAACTTTGTTTTTTATTGATGCATTCTGGGCGTCTTTATTTGTTACTTATTTCGGTTCAAGCCTCTAGGTTCACGGTGTTATCACAGAAACACCTTGAAATAGGTGTTTGCAGTGAATGGAATCACCGAACTGGTTTTTAGAAGCTGTTTCATCTTTCCTCTGCCCTCGTGTAATCTTTCACTAAATGTTCTTCGTTCTTGTTTTGTGCAGCTATTCATGTAGGTTACCCTATTTGGTTTATTTCCTGTGGTATATTATCCCATGTTTAGATTTTCATCGTGGCTTGCGGATTTCCCTTCGGTGTTGGGATCCGTTCTGTTTCTTTGTATGTTTTTGTTCTAGTTCTTTCAATGGTAGTGTAGTGCCATATGTTGCTTGATAATATTATGTACAGTTCTTTGTTTGATTTACTTTAGCTGGTCGAAGCTTTCATACTGCTTGCGTGTACCTTGCTCCAGGTTCGATCATTCATCATGGTTTCAGTTTTTCATTTGGTGATGGAAATTGCATTCAACCTGACCCTTTTGAGAGGATGATGATGTATTTCTAACTGACCTTGCTTTAAGCCATTAAGTTCTGAGAGTATCGCAGAAGATGGTATTTTTATTTTAGGTGCTTAATAATAACTCAGAGAGCTCACAAATTATTGGTGGAACTTATTTGGAAAATTGTAGTGGTGATATACTAAATATATAAGAGTAAAATGATAACAATATTTCTTGAACTAATTAGTTATTAATTTACTCGAGAAACTGTATATATCTGGGCTGCTGTTATTTGCTGTTCTTGTTTTATTTGTGAAGATACCAAGTATGCTGCTATGAGTTGATGTTTTAAATGTCTCTAGAACCATGCTAAACCATGTAACTCAGAAGAGATGTAAGTAAAATATCCAAGAAAATTTCATGAATAACCAACATGCATAATATATCATTGAAGTAAGGAGGATCAAATTGTTGTATCTCATATGCATATTAATGCATATGAATAAAATATTAGGTACTTGTAGATTTATAACCATGCATGTTTAACAATAAACCATCAAGAGTTCGTTCCCTGAATTTGTGGACAAAATAACAGTGGCCTTTTGCCCTTGGGTGACTTTGGAAGTGTCTAATTCTCTAACAATCTATGTTATTCTAGGTAAAATTATGTGCATGAGTTATGGCTAGAATTCTCTTTCATGAGATATGAGTACACAGTACTTCTAACTCAAAGCATCTTTAATTTTAGTTGAACCAATAGTTGAGATTCATCTTTTGTTCTGTGGCTAATTGGCCACTCATCATGATACATGTTTACTAATAATTAATAATTTTTCCTGTGAATTAGTAATATTTGTGCTGATATGTTCATGTTTTTTTAATGCCAGTAAAAGTGCTTGGAGTATAGCCTTAATTCCTTTTTTACCTTTTCAGGCGTTCTCTTAAGCTTTTTTTCACAAGTTGAGTGTTTTCCCTGTCTATTTTGTGCATGATTTTCTGTGTTAGGTTATTAAAAAAAAAGATGGCAGAAAAGATGCTGGAAAAGGCTGATAGAATTAGCAGTTTACCAGGACATTTGCTTTGCGAAATCCTCTCCAAATTGCCACTCAAAGATGCAGTGAGAACAAGCATTCTTTCAAACAAATGGAAGTACTCTTGGAGATCAATTCTGTGCCTAGATTTTGATGATGCTTTGTGGAATTCCATTCCAAATAACAACACAGAGGATACTAATAGAATGGGCAGAAAGAGGACAGAATTTATTGCCATTGTAGATAAGTTGCTGATGGTACATGAAGGAGTTAAGGTAGTTAGATTTTGTCTTGACTTCTACCCTGGTGAAAAGCATCGTTCTTCTACTGCAAAGTGGCTCAGGATAGTTACTAAGAAAAAGGTTGAGGAGGTTGATCTCAACTTCTACATGGAAACTGGCAAGCATGTTGATCTGCCAAGTTTTATTTTTGAATGTGAATCACTATCTTCGTTGAAGCTCAATTACTGCACTATTAAACTCCCTGCAAAGTTCAAGGTCTTAAGTTCCCTCAAGATTATCCACCTCAAGCAGGTTATGATCACTGATGATGCTATCGAGAAATTACTTTCTGACAGCCTGTTACTTGAAAGCTTAGTCCTAGTTGAGTGTCTTCAACTTGAACACTTGAAGATTTCTACTCTTAATGCCCACTTCAAGAGATTCTCTGTGGATAACTGCAGGAAATTGTTGGGAATTGATATCAATTCTCCTTGCCTTCAATCGCTGAAGTATCGTGGCCAACATATAAAATTGTCTATCAAGAAGACTGATGGCCTAAAAGATGCCTTGATTAACACAACAGGTGTAAATCCTGGCCTTGGAGGTGATAAAGTTAAATTGATTCAGAATTTCAAAGAGTTCTTGTTTAACTTTTACCATGTTGAGACGCTCTCCGTCAGTGGCTTCATTATTCAGGTACTCTGTCATTCTTGTAATTTTTTAGTATGATTTTCTCTAACAGCGGTGAACTTTCTTGTGTTTATTGTACTATAAAAAAACGTTTCAAGGTTGTCTAATTAATTGAGCACTTCATTTTTTTGGGTGTCTTACTTGAAGGTTTTGTACGAGTCAAGTGTAGTACAGGGAAATGTTGATGTCATCATTCCATTTCCTAAACTAAAGAATTTACAAGTTATCATAAATTCAATGCGAGAACACAACATCACCAACCTCACATACTTTCTCCTATCGTGCTCTGGGTTAGAGAAGTTTTATGTAGAAGTAAGTCTTTGTTCTCCTCAACTGGTAATTAAAAGACTACAATAAACTTGTTTACCTTTTAACTTGTCAACTACATGTTACAGATCAATGATGCTCTTGTAAGTGATCATATACATCCACGACTGTATGATATGCTAAGCAATTTTGAGGAGGAAGTTGATATGTTTGGCCCCAGTCTGGATAAACTGAAAACCATCTCCTTCAAAGGATTCACAGGTATAGGACATGACATGTCGCTAGTGAAGTTTCTTCTATCAAAAGCAATTTCTCTGGAATCAATGCTTCTATTACATCCACCTGGATACAAAGTGATGAACATCCTTAGCAACTTAATGTGGGATTTGGGACAGAGGGGATCTGAAGGGACTTCTAGAGCACCACCTTCTGCTGTGTGCCGTTTGCTGTCTATCCTTTCTGAGGCGAATCCAAAGCCCAAAATAGAATTACAACCATGCTCTGCTGGTTGTGTGTCCCCGTTTGATGTTTGACAGGTCTAGTACTTTTTTGTTCTGATATTCATAGTAAACGGATTTAGACAAATGTTTTTCAGGTTTCGTTTTGAATATTATCGTGTTTGGTTCGGTGCTTGCTCACTATAGTATTTTCGTAGAATTGTTTTTTCATTTGCATTTACTACTCTTGGGCACATGGAATATAGAAACGTTGATGGTGGATCAAAAGAACTCAACAGGTCATAGTTGCATTTTATTCTTGATGACATTCATTCATTCTTCTTCTTCTGACATCGGGCTGCTTCTGGCATCTCCTATCATTTGATGGTATAAACGTACATCACGCATGCTGAAATTAAAGTGTTCAATTATTTGTCGTGAATATAATCAGAAATTTGACCCATGAGTTTACACAGGTGCTACTGATGGTGGAATTGGTGCTCTCAAGCGTTCCCCAACTAACCAATTAGCGAGTCGATCTTTTATATTATATCTTCCTACTCTGAACTAAATATTATTTATGATCTTTCTCAATTAATCATGCACATATGATTCTACCATATTGAAGTGAATAAGATGCGTCTTCTGGTTAGGTTTCTATATTATTGTGATTAAGCTTTTTTGCTACCTTTAGATGTTCTATGGATGTTGATCCTCCAAAGAATATGGTACACCAGAACATGCAGCGTCGTCTAATGAGAAACTTGCTAAGTGTGAGGGTGTTTGTATTGAGAGTAGGATGAAGCTTGTTGGATGGCAGATGGGATGTGGACAAATTGAAGATTTTCCTTCCAAAATTTTCACAGTAATGGGATCTGTAGGACTGATGATGATTAGTTACGGATTAGGTATGGAGAATGATCCTTGAGTATCTAAATAGCAATGGGATGTAATTGACAACTGGAGGGAGACAAATCATTAGTGTGGCATCTTTCTACTCTCAAAATTTCAACAATAGGGTTGTGATGTGAACTTGAAAGATACATATTCCAGTGGTTGAGGAATGGGGTTCTGTGGAAGGCAGCTACATACATGTCAAAAACCAGCATTAGTGGTCCAGTGGAGGGAATAGATTGTTGAGGAAAGTTGCAGGGATGGGGCTCAAAGTTGATCATAGACTTGGCATAGTTGTAAACCGTACATGTTTGCTGATATTGACTTTACTGAAGAGGGGGGTTAGCATTAGCTATTAGTAGATTCATGGACATCTTGTGCAGAGTCAGCCTTATTCTTGATTGATTCAAGGGACATGCTTTGTGTATCATCTTTCCTTGTTGTTTGGCATTTTCTTTTTCTTTCCTTTTTTTGTGTATTTTGTGATGTTTATCTTAGAAATGACGATGGGTTGACTTTTTTGGAGCATTAAATCCATGATGATGACTTTGAACTTTTTGAGAATTGAACACATGATGATTGGTTTGGCTCTTTTGAGCATTAAACACGGTGACGATGGACATGCAAACCATCTAAATAAATATTCAACATATTGCTGCTGCCTTCCAGATAACTGTGTTTAACCTATAAATCAATCTTGAATGTTAGACCTGAAAATACAGCATACGATGCACATAAATCGCGGTGATAATTTTCTAGCTCACCCAATGTGTGCCTCCCTGTTTAAATTTACTTTGTCTGAATACTCCAAAATGTATGCAATTTACTCCTGGCGGAATCGTTTGGTGTGTATCATGATGACTAACCATATAAGTTGGATTTAATAAGTTAGGATGAAGTCGAATGTTTGGCATCCCAATGAAATGATTATAGCAGTGTTTCAAAAGAGGCATATAAAACACACACTCTCACTCAATGGCCATGCTGCTAAATTGTTTTAGTTGGAAATTAAAATGTGCAGTACCATAGAACTGGTTTCATGGGCAGAGCTGGTGCTAAAAAGCTGATGCTAGCAAGAATCAAAGTAGATGTTGGAGGTTGAGCTGCCACACCCAAACCATATTATCCCGTCAAGCTACTTTGCCAACATAACAGTTGATCCACACGTTTTGTCTTTCTTCCATGGCAGGGCAAACCTAATATAAACACACAAATTAATAAATAAACCACATAACACGTTGTTAGCACGTTGTTAACAAATAAAAATAAAAAAATAAATTCAGGTAGCTGATTAGGATCGACAAGACCCTTGTCAGGATTTGATCGAGGGTGACGACATGCTTATGTTTAGTAAAATAGTAAATGTATAATTTATGTTCTTTCAAACCATAAAAGTATTTGGCAATCACATGAATTAATGTTGAAAGTACTCATAAAATAATATTAAGCTCACAATCCAATAATATTAACATTCTTCAAAGTTCAAGCAAAGCGTAATTCATTCCTAATTTTATTAATGTGGGAGGATGGTGAGAAGAAGACTAGGAGGAAGAAGAAGAAGAAGAATAATAAGAAGAAAATAGTTGTATGTTCGAAAATCTAGAAGTTGTACTATGAGAGAAATAGTTTCAAATTTTCAAAATTCACTGTTGAAAAGTAATTACTATTATAGTGGAATTTGAATTCTACTCGTGAAAATTCCTCATGGATCAACTTGATCTCATGTTGGGGGCTAGTGATAGGTGAATGAGTCAAATGATTTCAGGGTCCACTTTTTATTTTTTTTTAAAAAATTGATCAATATTCCCAAGAGCATGGTAGGTATTGGGTAGGTACCAAAAAACTCTCAATTTTGATTATTAATTCAAACATATGGATTGTGAAATTCATAATTACAAGTAAACCATTGTAACTACTAGTAGACTGTTGCAATTTTGTAAGGTAATACTATAAGTACCTTGAATTTCCCTAGACTTTATCTTAAAGACTTTGTTTGTTAATAAATTGTCATCATATTTTCTATTTTAGCTGTGTTTGTTGTGGGACACGTATCCACCATTTTACTATTTTAAATATATGATATTAAATAAGTATCAATTTCTAATAATTTGCCTTTTTAAAAAAAAAATTAAATACAATAAAAAATGAAACTATTCTATCAATAATCACAATGCAATTTTTTAAAAATCTTTCTATAAAAACATTATCATCTCTTTATATCTCTCCTTCTCTTACTCTCTATCACGATCAGATTGTTAGAAAAATATCAACACCAACTAAGCTTTATTAATAGTTAGTAGAAACCAAAATGACAATGATGTACCTTCTTGTTGATAAATTAATTTGTTTTCTTTTCTCTCTTCTAGTTTCAATGGCTACCATAGAAAGAGTACTATTTTCAACTTATTTTGAAGATTGTCAAAGACTAGACTTTGGAAAAAGATGAGGGATGACTTCATTGAGAATTGTTTAATTACATACATTAAGAGGGAAATTGTAGAAACATTTAGCTTAGATTTGATCCTTGTCGCTTTTGTTGATTGAATGACGACATATCAAGTTCAATTTTTTTTTTTTGAAAATGGTATATTATATAATGAAAAGTACCAAGGTTATACAAGCCCTCAAAAGGTCCTCATGTTCAGAATTACCCAAAATTTGGAACCAAAAGTTCCAGAAATGACTAAGGCAATGTCTGTGTCCGAATAATACATGACCATATGAAAGAGTTCTGAAATTTTGACATAACAGAAGTAGGCCTTCGAGGATGAAGGGCCCCTTATCCATCATATTCTTCTTCGGTAGTGCCTAAATTGTTAATGTCAGAATTTGTCTGAACAGCCTCAACAGTACCTCTAGAAGAAGAAGGGAGACTAGGGACTTGCTCCGCCATCTGAGCTGAAGTCATGGAAGAGGTGAATTGAAGAAGTTCTTCTTTCTCAAAACCTGTAATAAGAGTTTCTACCCAATAATGCATTAATGAAATAATATCAGAAATAATGACTGTATGTGATTTACAAAGATTACGAAAAATTCTGTTGTTTCTTTCCTTCCAAATCAACCATAGGATGGCTTGTAGTAAAATAGCCCATCCATGCTTATTAAGGTTGAATTTAAGAGAAGGTATGGAATAAATTAAGTCAACAATACTAAAATAACCTAAATATAAATCAGAAGATAAGAAAGATCTCCAAATATGCCAGATGAATGAGCAATTTATAAATAGATAGGTATTGTTCTCAATATGTGCATTATAGAAAACACACAACAAAGGACCACTCCAACCTCTTTTGACTAAGTTATTTTTTGTCAAATTTTTATTTTTAAGAGCTAACCACGAAAACAATTTCACTTTTAATGGTGTGCTACTTTTCCAGATGCTATAGTAGAAAGGAAAACGAGTACCACCGTCATTTAAAATAGTGTAACAAGAGTTAACAGAGAAGTCATTGTCTTTAGATGGCAACCAATTCAAGGTATCACCCCTAGATACAAGAACCAAAGGTTGCAAACCACTGGCAAATAGATCTAAATTGGACCGTAGCATTATGAAGTCACTCGAGGGGATCTTAGACAGATCAAATAATTTATTAAAATCAGACCTGAAGAGTGCAACTGTTGTTTTAACAGATGCTTTTTTAAATCTGGCTACAGAGAACAAACCAGGAATTAGAAATTTCAAAATGATCCCATTCCACCACTTATTCTCCCAAAAAAGAGTATTATTGCCATTCTGAACTTGGAAGATAGTAAAACAGTTGAGAATATCATAACATTGTTTGATGCTTTGCCAAAGGGGGGAGTAATTTCTGACTGAAGAATTTAATAACGCACTAGGCCAAACCTTATTAAGGTATCTGACCTTAATAAGATCTTTCCATTTCATGTGGTAATTGTTAGATAGTAACTGCCAAAGCAGTTTAGTTTTCAGAGCCAGATTAAAATTCCTTAAATTGATAATCCCTCAGCCATTCTGTTGCTTTGATCTACATATGTTTGCCCATTTGGTTAAATGTAAACCTTTTTGATTTGTAGAAAAGAAATTCCATAAAAATCTACTCCTAAGTTTGTCAATTTCTTTCTCTACTTTAATTGGCAAATGCACAACAAACATATAATAAGTAAGAATGGTAGATAAAACAGAGTTCAACAGAGTCAGCCTACCACCCAAAGATAAGTGTTTTGCCTTCCATAGTGACAACTTATTTGAAATCTTCTCCACAACAGGAGCCCATACTCTATAAGTAGCCCTCTTATAATGTAAAGGTAATCCAAGATACATTAGAGGAAGGTCAGTTGTCCCACATACTAGGATATTACAAGAATTGGCAATAGAGGCCTGAGATACTCCTATGTCAGTGAGAGAAGACTTGTGGAAGTTGATTTTCAACCCAGAGTAAGACTGAAAAAAGCATAAGATTCTTTTAATATTTATCATGTTTTCAGTATTGTCTGTTAAGAACAAAAGAGTATCATCAGCATATTGTAAATTGACCACTGTTGGTCCCCCATGAGGAAATTTAATCCCAGATATTAAGTTATTGTCTATAGCCAGTTGTAGCATATGATTTAGTACATGCGTGGCTATAATGAATAATAATGAGGATAAAGGGTCTCCCTGCCTTAATCCATTGGTTGTCCCAAAATAACCTTTAGGAGATCCATTTATTAGAATGGAGAACTTAGCAGAACTAATGCACATTCGAACCCAAGATATCCATTTAGCTCCAAAACCCATACCACTAAGGGAATCCAGCAAGAAATCCTAATTAATATTGTCAAAGACCTTTTCAAAGTCTAACTTTAGAATATAGCCAGGAGTGTTTGAAGATATCATGTAGTGCAAGGTCTCTTATGTCACAAGAAAGCAGTCTCCAATTGATCTCCTAGCCAGAAAAGCACTTTGGGATTGGTCAATAGACAAGCTCAGCATAAGAGATAGTCTAAATGCCAAGGTCTTAGTGATAATTTTATATATGTTATTCACTAGACTAATTGGTTTAAAGTCTTTGATCAGGAGGGCATGCTTTTTAGGAATTAAAGCAATGAATGTTTGATTGATAGCAGCAAGAAATGCTGGGTTATTAGAAGAATGAAAGGTTTGGAAAATATTAACAATATATGACTTCAAGAGTTCCCAGAAGTGGTGAAAGAAAACCAGTGGGAAGCCATCAGGGCCTAGAGAATTGTCTCCAGGCAAGTTAAAGACATTCTCTTTAATCTCCTTTTCAGTAAAAGGGATCTCTAATAATTCAGGATGAGGAATCTTAACTGGGACAATCAGTTAATGGGGACATTGAAACTTCTGTCTTTATTAAATTGCCTAATAAAATGATTTTCTATCTCTCTACATATTTCCATTGGAGATTGAATCACAATGTCATTAATGGAAAGATAGGATATGTTATTAACCTTTCTACGACATTTTACCATATTGTGAAAGAAAGATGTATTAAGGTCTCCCTCTTTTAGCCATTGAATTCTGGACTTTTGTTTCCAATAGGATTCCTGCTCCTTTAGTAGTGTTAAATGTTCTATTCTCAATGCCTTGTTCTCTTCTCATATCATATCACTTAGAGTAGTATTTTCAGCTAGCCCATCTATTCGTTGAATTTAGGATTCAGTGGATTTTAATCTTCTACTTCTTTCTTCCCTGATTGGGCCAACCCAATTCTTAATATTAAACTTTAGATTCTTCAGCTTGTAGCTGAAAGCAGTAATAAGAGAAGAATGGGAGTAAGAATCTAAAGGTTTTTGCCAGTAGTCCACAATTAATTGCTCAAACCCATCAATAAAAAACCATGACTTATAGAATCTGAATGGGGGAAGACCCCAGTCAGGAGGAACAGTATTTATGAAAATGGGAATATGATCAAAGACAACTCTGGCTTTTCCATAGCAAAAGGCATAAGGGAATTTCCTTGACCAAACTTGGGGAATAAGGAAACGGTCAAGTTTTACCATTGTTGGATGAGAATGAAAGTTAGACTATGTGAAAGAAAAATTGTTGGGGGAGAAATCTATGAGGGAATTTTGGTCAATAAAAGTATTAAATCTTTTCATGTGGGCAGTGATTCTAGACTTAGAGGAGTGTTTATGGGAGAACCTAATGGCATTAAAGTCACCTCCTATAACCCAGTGGTCATTGACAAGTGTGCTGAGATAGTACAATTCATCAATAAAGATTGGTTTTAAGTTGGATTCACAGGGTCCATATACCCTTGTGAGCCATCAATCAAATCCATCATCACAATTTTTGAAATTCAGAAAGAGACAATTAGATGTAGATAAACAACTTATTTGTTCTAAGATTTTGTCATCCCAACCAATAAGCATACCACCTGAGGCACCTATGGATGGAAGATGTGACCATGAGTTGATCTTTCTTCCTCCTAGTGACCTAAGAGCCCCTTGAGAGAAGGATTCCTTTTTAATTTCACTTATGATAATAATATCACATTTGTTGGATTTAATGAAGTCTTTCAATTCTCTGATTTTATGACAGGATCCTAGGCCCCTTATATTCCAAGCAGCTATAATCATCAGGAACTATAAGGGGAACAAGAAGAAACTATCTTCTTAAAAGAATTATTGCTATTATCTAAATTAATGTACACCCTATCTTGGTCCTGTCTGACCTGGTTGAAAAACCTGGTAGCCTCAGCTATTGAACTAATAGAAATACCAATATTTCCACAAAAGGATTAGAAATGATCATAGGAATCCTAGAGAAGAGGATCCACAGTATTCAACTCTGTATTAATATTATTTATTGGACTATCAATAGATGCAAAGTTAACGTGTTCACTAGTGCTTGAAGAACTGGAGTTAGAGGAACCAGAATTAGAAGAGAAATTCAACATGTAATTACCTGGAGCATGCACAGGGGTGGGTGGCTGGGAAGATGGGATCTCAGAGGAAGGATTTCCCAGGTCATCCTTCTCCAAACAATCGTAGATCGCCATGATTTTCTTAAATATGGTCAAGGAGAATTTCCTGGTCCTGATCTCAGATTCTACAAACTTAGTAGTATCAACTATAGCATTAGATCTACCTCTTGTGAGATAGTAGTTGGGGTGTCGTCAAATGAAAGGGAAGGTGATGCATTGAAGAATCCCCCAGGTGCAGGAGGTGTAGGCAGGAGTCCAGCAGTAATTGTAGGGGGATCAAAAGGAGTCGACATGAAAGAGGATCTAGTCCACACATTTTTCCCACTCTTAGGGATCTTCCCACCACTAGCACCTCTCCAGCCCTTATTACTTTTAAATGGTTTCCTGATGGGATTGAGGCCTCTAGATGATGAGGCCTGGGGTGGTTGTTTTGGCCATCCAGGAGTAGCATTCTGTTTTGGGAGGGAGAGAGAGCAAATATCCCAACTACGTCTATATTTAATGGGGTAAACGATTTTTCCAAATGCAAAAAACCTAGAATCAGGGATATCTTTGCCCGGATGGAGCTTGATTCTAACTCTGGCAAAACCCTGGAATTTGACCCTGTCAATGGTGAGGTCAACCTCTAAAAGGTCAGCGAACTCAGAGACCATTAGGTGAAAAGCTTCTATGTTCCAAAGATGATGTGGAATCCCTTCAAGTCGAATCCAAAACCCTTCCTCTCTCAGAGTGAAGACCGCGTTGGTGTTGGGGGTCTAGTGGATGGAAGAAGCTGAGAGGGATTGGAAGGAGGACCCATACAAACTAAGAGTCTCGTTTTTGATCTTAGGGGATTGAAACTTAAGGAGAAATTTACTAGGAGAGAAGTCATTAACCTCAACCTTAGTAGTAGGAGGCCAGTTGTGAGATATGTAGAAGGGCATCCCTAAAAAGTTGAGCCGAATGCACAGTAACTATAGCACAGCATGAGAAATGAAGAAGGAGGTCGCAGGTCGACTCAGAGGGAGGGATGATGGTGGGGTTATGGGGGGTCAGACCAGACATGGAGGAAACAATGGGTGCAGGTAGCTTCTGATCCTGAAAAAATTTACAAATCGCCACCGAGTGAGAGGGAGAGTTACATTTGTAACAGGATCCAGAATATTTGCAATATTTTTTGAAATGTCCACGAAGACCACAGTTAAAACAACGACCATTAGTGCGGTAGAAGCTTACCAAAGGCGAGTGATTTTTCCTTTTTTCCCCACTAGTTGCCACCCAACCGAATCCAAGTTTTCTGTCCAACTAGAGGAAGCTTCGATGCTCCGTAAGTTTACAGAAGAGGGAGAGGGAGATAGAGGGGAAGACAGGGCGGCAAAACGTAAACCTCGGGAACAAGGAATAGGAGGAGAGTTGTTAATGTCAGAAAAAATCTCTGTAGCAGAGATATCTGTCGAAGAAGGCATAGTACCATAAATGTTGCATCGGGAAGGAGAGAAATTACAACTCTCTTCACACGAAACCGCCTGACAGTAAATGCTGGAGGTGACAGGATGGCGATACGAATCGCATATGTCAGGAACATCCGCAGCCACGCAGGGTTGATTCGGGGACCCCACCAAATCAGTAATGGAGGATAAATTAGAGTAAGACTAGGGATTAGCAATATAATTACAATTATCAGAAGGGAAGTTAAGAGAAGAACAATTATTATCCGCATTAATCTTCAGGGGATGGTATCGAAAATAGCCCCACAGAGAGCTCGAGGTGGGGGTGTAGATGGTTGTGTTAGGTTCTCAAGAAGCCCACATGCCTGCCGTCTCTCCCGTGCAAGGGCGACGTTCCGCTTTCCGGCGACCTACCGGCGACAGATTACCATTCAGAGTGTCGAGAGAAAACAGAGGATCAGACAGATCGAAGAAGGACCTAAAAGATAACGATCCATTTTCAGAGAATCCGAGGTTTTCTGAAACACAACAGGGCAACCCCAACTGAAGAACCCTAGCCGGAGCGACGGTGGGAGGGTTAGGGCATGATCCCTCATAACAGGAAAGAGTCAAATGAAAGATCGCACCTCTAGCATAAAAATAATTCAGATCCACACACAGAAAACAGTAAACCAAGTTATTCAGTTAGTTGAGAGATAACTCCTTGCAATAGAAAAAGCAATCCACAAGTAAATCTGTGTTAAGCCAGGGAGGGCAGATACTAAAAGAGCTATCAAAGTATGCAACATTCAGAAGGCTAGAACCGAAAGAAGGGAATGCAAATCGCCCTCCAGGTGACAGAGTCCTCCTGGAAGATCAAAAACAGAGTCCTGATGACTTCCCTAATGGAAGAACAGCCTGGGGGCCATTCTCTAGCCCCGAAGACGAGGAGGAAGTGAGAGCCTTCCCCGCTTGACAAACCTTCGAAAGAGGAAGCAGCGACAGAGGGGGTTTAGGTATTACCGAGCAACGGTGAACCTTTACTGGCTGAGAGACCGGAGAAAGGTCGTCCTCTAGAAGGCGGGCCTTGAAGGCATCCCAATCGAAGGCAGTAGCTTGCCTGAGAAGGTCGTGAGAGTGTGGGTGGTGATGCTGAGAGCGGTTACTATTAGGGAGATGCTTGCGTCATCGGAGAGCCATTTCTTTCCTTTTGAAATTTTTTCCACTCACAGAAAAACACTTTCTAGACACCATATCAAGTTCAATTTAAATGAATTTTTTTGAACATTGTTTTTCTATTTTAAGTTGTTCTATCTTGAGTTATGTATTAATGTCATGAACGAAAAATTAGATTACAATTTTTCATGATAGTTTCTAAATTATTTATTAAAATTTAAAACGTTAATTAAGTTTACTTCCCTCAACTAATGTTTTTGTCTTCGTCCTATACATGAAGGAAACACTTGTGACCTATAGCTAGGAAGCTAGATTCTACCTTATTCTAGAAGTTGGCTATTTGATTTCTTTTCTAAAAGCTAGCTTTTATTATAATGTATTGATCTTGTTGGGTCAAAATAACAACAAATAGATTTTAGACTTCACTAACAAACTCAATAGTCTAATTTACACTTCTCCAAATCCTAAAATCATAACCTCCTTTCTCCTTTCCTCTCTTTTTCTGTCTCCCTCTCACGCTCTCATTTGTTCCCCTCCCCTCTTCTTCCTTGACAATGAGCAATCCACATCTTCCTTGTCAAACCCACAAGTTTCGACATAAGGTTTTGTTGTAAGTCGATGGAAATTTTGTAAATTGTAATAGTAAAATGAAGCAAATATACGAATATTATAAGGACAATATGGAAGAAAACTCCGTAGTTTTTAGTAGTAGTCTAACACTAGCTTTTATATAATATGTGTTTAATGCATATTTTCACATAGTAGAAGTTGAAGTTTTTACGAAAAGATGTATTCCAAATCACTATTGGGAATAACTTCTTGAGTGTTTTGAGCTTCTGCTAGGACATGCATCGTATAATTTGGTCAATAGCTAAATTAAATATAACCTAAGAGGAGGAAAATCAAATTCTTTTTAGCTTTCTATTATTTATAGATGCTTAATTGAATCTAATTCCTATATCTGTTGTACTTATTGAGGAACTATGTTTTAAATTGACTGTCCATTTTGTCTTTAATGGATAAAATTGAGATTTGGACTCCTACACACACATACACCCACAGACTCTCTCTCTTGATACTAGATGAACTCTAGACACTAATTTTCATGATTTGTGGATTCAAAAGCTTAATGTAAGATTAATTGTATCATCATGGATCTAACATTCACTATTCATCATAAGCTATTCAGTTTAGATATTGTTATATAAAGAATCTAATGAGAGTCGTTACACTACAATACTTGTTGGTGATATATTAATTACTTCAATTTTTTCACCTCTTATTAGGTTTTTTTTTTTTTGTTGCAAACTTCTCCTCTTATTAGGTGATTTTGACAACCATCATGTGATATTAAATTAGTGCATCCTACAACTTCTTTCAATCTAATAGTTTTAAAAAAAGTAACTAAATTAGAGAATTCAAATCCAAGATTTTACTTGATCATTCTTATATCTATATCTAATAACAATGTCAAACAATAGTATGGAAAAGAGATCGAACCTAGTTGAATCTTACCAATTTATTATCGGTACATACCGTCATAGTAAACTGATGTGTAATATTAAAATTCTTAAAATTCTCAATGTATAAGAATATCCTTGGCATTAAAGTGGTTTCTATATACAAAATTAGTTTCATAGCCAAAATCTGAATTGGTTGATGAGTTTCAAAATTACATGTAAATCAACACATAAAAACGTGCAATGAATGTATCAACGGGAAATGCGTACTGCTCTATCCAAGCAGCCAATGGCCCAACATGGCTGCTTGGAAGCAGTTATGTCACCATTTATCATTTATTAGTCTTAAGCTTTTATCACACTAAAGCAAACTCCATGGCAAGAGTCTACACAAGGTGATGCAGTAGATAGGACTCAAGGTACTCCCTTTTCTGAGAAAAGACAAGACAAAGGAGAGTCCCACTTGAGCAAGAGACGGACTAACTTATTTTGGTTGATGGAGGTTGGCAATCCTACTTCTCTACACTCCATCGTTTCTTAAAAAAAAATTCGAAGTCAAGGTCGAAAATGTTTTGACAATCCCTTGTGTTTCTTCGGAAGAATTTTTGGAACAGTAGAGGAGTTCACCCACACGCTCGTGTCAGCCAACCACCTCATCGTCCAGAAGACTAGAACCAACCAAGTCAACGCGACCTCACATGAAGCATAGGCCAATGCACCCGTCTACTGTAATTATCTCATACCATACCAAGCATCACCAATGGAACCTTTATTATTCTTTAAGACACCGTTTATTTGTTGTGTTCTCTCTTGGTTTGATGGCCATTAGATGAAATGAAATGACAACATGATGTTCGCATGCTTGGCCACCTTGAACAGTTTTCACTTTTCAGAATGGTAATTAAATTTGAGAAGCTACATAAATCATTTGTAGCATTTCCTTGGAGGTCTTCGATCACATTACTTGGAGATATCAAATTGATATTTTCTGGTTTTAGTTTTTACATGAGCGATGGGGATAGGGATAGGGGTTTATTTGAAAATTGCGTAGTTATCTAATCTTATCCCTCTTGTTGTTATTGTTTGGTGAATTGGTGATCTCTACGATCCCTCCTTCTATCTTCTTTGTTCATTTTTTTTAATTGAGTAAATATTACCTTTTTGCCTTTAAAAAAACAAAACAAAACAAAACAATGCGGTAGAACTGTAGAAGAAACTAACTTGGTAATAAGAGTTTTTCCATAGTAATCAACTGCAATATTAAACACAAGATTAATTGCAGACGGTGAAGTTGCTAGGCAGGCGACGTAGCATTCATGACAGCTTTAATTAAGAGAAGGCGAAAGACATTAAGATTGAAGAGAACATCCTATAAATGAGGCAGTTGGGAGTGCTGTGAGTGCACTAAATGTGACAGAACCTACAACTGCCTTATAAGCATCGATCTCCTCCAGCCAATGGCACCATATCTTTCCTGGCCTTGTCCACTGTCAGATGACTGGTGGCGCTAGTGGCCGGAGCGACGACAACTGTAACAACTACAGTTGTGGTGGTGGCGGCGAGGAGGATAGCACTGTTGCTCTTGGGTTGAAGAACAGGAGGAGGAGGAGGAGGAGGAGGAGGAGGAAAGAAGTAGGAAGACAGATGGCGGAAGCCGTTGGGATCGGTGACGGATTGGACAAGGAGCTGCTGACGAAGGAGACGGTCGACGGGCCGGTCGTTGCCAACCGGTGTGAGCTTGTGACTTTCGACGAGTTGCCGGAGTACATGAAGGAGAATGAATACATCCGGGGGTACTACCGGGCTGAGTGGTCGGTGAAGGATGCCTTCTTCAGCCTATTCCGGTGGCATAACGAGACGTTAGATATCTGGACGTAGGTGACGTCCACAGGACATATTGATCATAACGATCTGATGTGTTTCTTGATTCTGGATATATAAATTTATCATATGATTTTTACAAGAAGATTTATGTTTTGGTGTGCTCAGGCACTTGATTGGGTTCTTTGTGTTCTTGGGGCTGACTGTGATGCACCTGAGAGATGTTCCTGTTGTTGCGGATCTCCTTCAGAATTTCAACTGGTATGTTCTTAATACCCTTCTTAAAATGCATGCCCATTATTCTTGTATTCTTGGCAGTGGTTTTTTATATGAACAACACAGGTAACGGGCTTGCAAAGTTTAACCCATGATTTTTCTGTGACCCTCCTTGTATACAAGAAGATTTAGCTTGAAAGTAGGTTGATTTCAGTCTGGCTCCAAAGTGGAAGTTAGCGAGTAGGGTAACATCTCAAACTACCTGCTCGGCTTCATTTTTGAAAATTTCAAAATACCTGTTTCCTAAAATTGGTGTTTCTATTCTAAAATCAATTTGTGTATATATATTGATCACTTTTGAATTTCAGAAACGACCACTGCTAATTAACATGCATGAATAGATTGAAACAAGGTATCATATTTGAATATATGGATTGATCATTTTTGAATTTCAGCCATTACCTCTGCTGGCTTCTGCTGTTCCAAAGATCTCAATCTCAGTAATTAGACCATTTAAACCATCTCTTATTTGCTATATTAGACATGCAAGCAGTTGTTACTGCCAATCGTTTCAACATTCATGATCAGATCTTTTGGCTACCTATCTAATTTAATTAAGTACGCTACTTGTTAATTTGACATTACAGGCCAATTGCGATGGCTGCTGCAGAAAATGTCTCCAAAAGTGCCAGTAATTTCTATGGCGTAAGTTATTCACATAAGCTTTCTTTTACAAGCTGCAAATAAAAGCTTCCATCCTAGAGCAACCGATTTTCCTAGTATTTCTTTGTGGCTTAAGAAGTTCTTCCTATGTATTGCTTATTAATCTCAAGATTGTGCTTCAATTATAATCTGATTGTTTCTTATCTATATGCCATTGAATTCGACGATTTTTCATATCAAATTAAGTATTTTTTTTCCCATTTCTTGCCGTGTTCAAGTGAGTTTAATTCGAGAGGTAGGTTATCTACCCATCAACTTTTTTCTTGACTTAAGATTTGCAGCTCTTCCGATCTAAAAGTTCCACCAAAGGAAATTTGACAAAGACTTCTAAATTACAAAGTGTCAGTGGAAGAAAATAATTGCTGTAGCGTTGAAAAATTCCGCATATGATAAAATGGTTAATATTAACATCTTTCTCGGAAATTTAATGTACCGGGGCCAAAAAATATATAGAAATAAAATTCTGAACTTTCAATGATTCTTGTTTTTATCTTTAAAATTCCGGCGGAGTCTTCAAGAACTAAAACATTCAGTCGAAGATGAAAGCTAATATATAAGTACTGTCCAAATCCCTAGTAATAAGAAGCTTAGAGATATATATTAAGTACTGTACAAATTGTTCGCTTACATCCTTTTCCTAAATGTTCAAACATCAACTGCCATCATCAACATGTAAGCTGGCCAACTTTTCTGAAACAGAAAAACAAACAGATGTCACCATACATCAAGCTGGAGAACTCAATGCCATCTCTTCTATTCCCGAACGTCGGCGTGTCATCGGAGGCGCCGCGATGGCCGTTCTTCGTGTTCTTGGCCGGTGCCATGTTCTGCCTCCTCTCGAGCAGCGTCTGCCATCTCTTATGCTGCCACTCCCACCGCCTGAGCTTGTTCCTGCTGCGTATAGACTACGCCGGGATCGCTGTAATGATCGTCGCCTCGTTCTTCCCTCCGATATACTACATTTTCCAATGCGAACCGCATTGGCAAGTCATCTATCTCGGTATGCGCTGTACATAGTTTTATATACCTTTCCAAATTATAGCTGAAACCATCGAAAAGAAGCGAAGCTCCGATGAGGAATACAAAAAAACTTAATCATACGTAGCGCTTGCACGCAGGTGGAATCACAGTTATGGGGGCCTTCACACTCTTCACGTTGCTGTCGCCTCACCTGTCGAAAGGCCCGTTCCGGGTGTTTCGCGCTTTGCTCTTCTCCGCCATGGGCTTCTCCGGGATCGTTCCGGCCATCCACGCCACAGTCGTCAACTGGAACGAACCTCGGCGGCCGATAACGGTGGCGTACGAGTCCGCCATGGCGATATCGTACGTGACCGGGACGTTGTTCTACGTGAGCAGGGTGCCGGAGAGGTGGAAACCGGGGTTTTTTGATCTGACCGGGCACAGCCACCAGATATTCCATGTGTTTGTGATCGCCGGGGCTTTGGCTCACTACGGTGCTGCGTCGATACTGTTGGAGTGGCGTGACAGAGTTGGGTGTATGTGATGCTTTCGTTTCAATTAATTAATTAATGCTGTTGTTGTTACAAGAACACATTCATGAGTCCATCGAATCAATAAAGATTTCTTAAATGTTCAGAGTTCTCACCTGTCGGGCCATGACTGCAAACTCATTTATGAATTCATGTTTTGCTTGAACATACATAACTTGTTTTCTTGGAACGAGTCAGGCACATAGAATTCATTTGTTGACAACTCTTTAGAGATGAGAAAATTGCAAAAAATTATAATACACCATAAAATCAACAGTCAAATTACAGAAGGAAAAATTTCTGTACAAGAACGATGCTATGGCTAATCCTACACATTTTATCTCAACGGTTGGATGATATATCTGAAGTTAAAATGATACAATGATCTATGGATCCCACTAGTCATGAATACTTTTTGGTTTGGTATATGATTTGATGTCCATGATTTAACCTCTATTACAAGAACTAGTATCAAGAACAAAAACCAATTTTTTTCGAAACAGTGGTTAATTGTTGACATTAGGATTTGAACCTTTGTAAAGATTATGTAACTACAATGTCCTAATATTAGAAGGGTAAACGGATGGGATATGTTATTGATATAGGTGTTACCAAATCTGTATTTGTTTTTAAAGGAGGTTATGGATACCATTTGAATATGAAAAGTATATATTCATGTCTTTAACAAACGGAAACGAATATCAGTGCTTTGGGTTCAGGATTTGAGAAGGACGACTGTAGATACTTCGATTTTGAAGTCAATTAGCAACAGACTCTTCCGGATGATGTTCTGATTGCGACCACTAAAATCCTAGCCCACCTGACCCAATTAAGCCTGAAATCTAACAAATTAACCTAAGCCCACTTAATCCAGTCAAAATCCACTTAAAAATCCAATAAAATCCTAATTTAACAAATAAAACCCTAAAACTACAAAATCCAGTTAACCAATTCATAAACCCTAATCGATCCAAAAATCCCTAAATAAACCTTAATTAAAACTCAAAACCCTAATTTCAAATCAATTAATTAAATCCTAAATCCAAAACTAATAATCATATTTAAATCACAAAACTCTAATTAAAAA
>JAMKQA010003446.1:0-17831 GCA_024699735.1 Posidonia australis
TCACCCCCCTCTAGAGAAGCTTTAGTATCCAACACACCCACCCCCAACAAACTTCCTAGACTGCTAGACCCTCATCTGCCCCCTATCAGAGAGCCCCCCCTCCAAGTAGGAAAGCCTTCAAGGCCACCAAGTCATGGCGTGGCAGTAAATCTGGAAAAAAACAAGGGGTCCATGTATGGACCAGATCCCTTTCCCAGCCTCAACCTAGTGGCCCCTCTCTAGGATCGACGAGGATCCTGCCCACCCCCCCACTGCACCCAGCTCGGAAGGCTGGTACAAAGCCTCTCCCTCACCCACTACTTCTGAGGGCTGGATTAAGTCCTCCCCCACTCCTCAAGCTTCAGACGGTTGGCATAAGGCCTCTTCTTCATCTAAGGCGTCTGCATCTTCACTGGTGGATGAGCCCAGCTTCGTCCAGGCTGAGATCCGTGCCAGAAATCTCTCCATGGGGAAATTCCAAAAGCTTCTGGCGCTTTATAATTGTGTGGAGAAGGAAGTCGCCACTGAGACACCCCCAGCAAACTCATCCCTCTCATCTAGGAACCCCCATTCACGCTCCAGGTACTTCTGATTTCTCTTCCCAGATCATGCCTTGTGCTGTAGATAATGTTGTTTATGCTGCCTCCCTTTCTTCCTCTGCCGCTTTTAATGATCATAATATGTCTCCCATACCTCTCAAGGACCCTGATCCTTTGCTTTGGGACTCTTATCAACAATTTCAAAATTTTTGCTTTAAAATTGGTATTCAGCTTAGGTCTCAGGATGAGGCTCAAATTTTTTTTCTCAAGTAAGGAGAGATTAGGGGAAATCTCCCTTATCTCTGAATAATAGAGAGAGTTCACATGAGAGGGTGCAGCCCTCTTGTTTTCCCTTTAAGGTTTCATGATCATAGGAGCTTGGAATATCAGGGGTCTGGGAGCGGGTACTAAAGCCAGGGCTATCCGTAATTTAATTAGATCTCAAAGATGTGATATTATTATTATTACGGAAACTAAAAAAGAGGAATTCTCCCCTGCCCTACTTAGACTACTTGGGGGTAAGAAGATCACATTACGGTCTTTTCTGGCCTCTTCAGGTTCCTCCGGTGGCATTCTCATTAGTTGGGATGGTAGGAAGATCACCCTACTGTCTCATATTTTGGGCATTTTTTGCCTATCCCTTCATCTCCACTCAGTCGAGGATAATACTGAGTGGTGGCTCACTGGTGCCTATGGGGCATGTCATTCCTATCTCAAATCTGATTTTATTAGAGAGCTCCGCAATATTAATCGAATGGTGAATGAATATTGGGTCATTGGTGGGAACTTCAATTTAATCAGATTCCCTCACGAGCACTCTTCTTGCCCCATGACCACTACTCATATGTCCCTATTTAATGACTTCATCAACGCTAGTAGTTTGCTAGATATCTCACCAGACAATTGCTCCTATACCTGGTCCAACCTCCAATGGGTTCCCACGTTGGTGAAGCTTGACCGTTTTCTTGTCTGTACATCCAGGGCGGCAAAGTACCCCAATTCCCACTGCTCTGGATTGGCCAGGGTGGTTTCTGATCATGTCCCAATCATATTAAAAACGCTGAAACTGCATTGGGGTCCGACTCCCTTTAAGTTTTACAAGGCATGGTTACACTATGAAGGATGTCTTCCCTTCGTCCAAGACTTCTGGATTATGTCTAGAGACTTGTTCCTCACCCCTAACCCAATCGCGAGATTTTCCTACAAACTGAAGTTATTAAAGTCAAATCTGAAAAAGTGGATTGCAAAGGTCAATGCTTTGAGAAACCAAGCCCTGAGAGACATTGAATCCCGCATTCTTAGTATTGATACTCTTGCTGAGCATTCCAACATAGATAATGACACCTGGAAAGAAAGGATTATCCTTAGAGATAAGCATCAAGATTTTCTAAGGGTTAATGAAATTTTCTGGAAACAGAAATCCAGAATCACATGACTTAAGGAGGGTGACTCCAACTCAGCCTTCTTTCATAACATTGTCAACTCTCATAGGCGTACCAACGCAATTTCATCTCTCACTGTGGATTCTACAATAATCTCATCCCCTCAGGGCATTAGGGTTGCAATTGAGAATCATTTTATCAGACTGTTCAACAATTCAATATCATCCCCCGTTACCCTTAATTGGGATCAGTTGATTCCCAATAAGATTAATGACCCTCATCTTCTGAAGGTACCCTTTACACCTGAAAAGATTAAGGGTAACCTTCATAGATTACCGGGGGATAAGAGCCCCAGACCTGATGGTTACCCCGTCTTTTTCTTCCAAAACTTTTGGGAAATGGTTAAGGAGGATATAATAGACATATTTCATTATATATATTCATCTTCTGAGTCTGATACTCTTGCTTCTATCAATCAGACATTCTTAGTACTCATTCCTAAACGGATAGGTGCTAACTCTGTTTCTGATTTCAGGCCCAATAGTATATATAAATTTTTTTCCAAATCTTTAGCATCCAGACTATCCCCAGTTCTAAATCTTACATTAGACTGTTCCCAATGTGCCTTCTTACCTGGCTGTTCTATTGGAGATTGTTTCCTGGTAGCCTAGGAAACCCTCCACTACATGCACTCTTCTAAAGTACCAGACTTTCTCTTAAAAATAGACTTCGAAAAGGCTTCCGATAAGGTAAATTGGGACTTTCTCCTTTAGGCACTCTAGGGCTTAGGATTTGGGGCAAAGTGGATAACTTGGATTAGGATGTGTATATCCTCAGCCAGATTTTCCATCCTTTTGAATGGATCATCCCATGGCTTCTTTGGATCGTCCAACGGGCTTAGGCAGGGAGATCCATTGTCCCATCTTCTTTTCATCATTGTTACTCATATCCTAAACCGCATGCTACAATTGGCCTCTAATAATGACCTCATTAATGAGATTCAGTTCCCTGATAGGGCCTCTCAGGTGCTTAACATCCTATATGCGGATGATACTATCCTCTTTCTTGCCGAAGGTGGGGATAATATAGTCAATATTAAACGTATCCTGTGTTGCTTTCAATCCTGTTCCGGACTCAAGATTAATTTCTCGAAATCCTCAATTACTGGAATTCAGGTTGGTCAGGATGCTATTGACACTGCCTGTAATCTTCTTGGGTGCAAATATGCTCCCCTCCCCATCACTTACTTAGGCCTTCCTCTCCATCATAGGAGAGCCACTAGACAGGACTGGTCCCTGTCTTGGAAAAGCTTGCTTCCAAGCTATCTCATTGGAAAGCTAAGTTTTTATCCCTAGGTGGACGGTTGACTCTGATTAACTCTGTCCTGTCGGCTATCCCCACATACTTTATGTTTGTCCTGCATATGCCAAGACAAATTCAGAAAGCATCGACAAACTTAGATTTAACTTCTTCTGGAAGTCTGACCCATCTGCAGACTATGGCACTCACCTTGTTAATCAAGATGCAATTTGTAGACCAAAGAAGCAGAACGGCTGGGGGATTCTAAACCTCTGGAATTTCAACCTAGCCTTAAAATCAAAATTGGTTTGGCAATTGCTTAATAGGGATAGTCATGCTATATGGATTGGGTTAGTTAAGGCCAGATATATGAAGTTAGGGCATGGGACTTTGCTTAACTCTTCCTCCAGCCACTGTTCTCCTTTATGACGAATCCTTAAAACCACCTTCCCTATTGTCAATTGCTTTTCCTCCTTCCGTTTGGGAAATGGGAAGGAGATTCTGTTCTGATTCCCCTAGTTTTCTCCTAGGGATTAACATCTAATATTAATAACTTACCTTTGCCAAAAAAAAAAAACGATAAAAATTTTCTCATATATATATATACATTTATAAACATCATTTATTATATATATCGTTTTAGTAATTTATACATTTTTATAGACCTCTGTAGATATAATTTCATATAATACTAAAAGCCTTTTCCATATGCATACCCTTGAGGTTTACATGGGTATCTATAGTTTAGGTATGTATTCATGTAAAACTTGATAATTTCAAGGGTATATGTGAAATTAGAAATCACGAAAGTATATACACAATTTATATATATACGAGTCAAGTCAAATTATTAGTCTCCTATTGCGTAAGCTAAATAAATAGCAAAGGTCAAATACTAGGTCCTTGTTTGGAGTCTGGATAAAGCAAAAATTAGAATTATAATTCCAATTGATAAGTCAAAAAGTATAATAAAAGTGGAATAGTGATTTTTATTCTGATTTATTTATTCCAAAATAGTTATTTCACGGAAAAGATGGAATAAAATTATTACGTTAAGTTATTTAGATACATGTATGTATATGGTGTGTTTATTTTTTATTTAAAAAATCAATACATATATAATATGACGTATACATATTTTAAATTAGATATATATCTTAATAATCAAGTTGATTATTATTAATCTACATGTTTTTCTCTTATTCTAATACTTATTTTAATACTATTAAAACACCAATACTACTTTTCACTTATTCCTACTTTTCTTATTTTACATTTAAAGAGGGATTAACTGTTTCATAGCAGCTTTAGTACACAATAGAGTAGTTAGTGGTAAAACAAAATGCATGCATTCATGATTCTCTACCTTAGAATGCTAACAAACACCCTTGGAACGACTTGGATAATTCTTCTAGGGGAGATTTATGTACATGAAAAGTAATAAAAATGATTTAGACAGAAAGTAAATTTTCATTGATTAGGAAAATTTTTAGTATTTGTACACATAATTTTTTTTTGAAATCGGTAATCTATTTTTTTATTTATTCCAAAAGCATACCACACATAAAGGTCCAAGTATTGTGACAGTATTACAGTAAAGCAGCTCCACAGGTAAGGAGCACGTAGCCAAAGTATAGAGGCTTAAAAAATATATTACAGACACAAAAGAGAGTGTCAGAGTAAATAAGGTAAAACAGCGGTAAATAAGAATTTGGCCAATCAAAGGGGAATATCATCCACAAGTGCAGGGTGAACACATTATCATCCCCAACATGCTGCTCAGAGTTTGCAGTCAAAGAATCAATATCCATGCCTCTAGTGTACTGCAAGGAAGAGAAGGAATACGTAGTCTCATTTTTTCAAAACCTGCACCCAAACACTCAACCCAGCAAATAGTCAAAGATATAATATTATTAACAATCATATAATTACTTTTGAGAGGATTTTCTCGGCTAACAAGAATTTAACCATTAAAGAAGATTTTCCTCCACAAAAGCAGGAGTGGAAGTATTTTCTTCTCTCCCATTCTGATTAGAGAAGACCAACATCAACGAGAGGCCGATCCCATTTTCTTCTCGGCAAGATTAATATGAAGATCACTCAAAAAGTAAATTAGAAATGAAACTAACAAAAAGTAAATACTATTAGATTCTAAAGTATAAAAGTCAAAGAAAAAATCATTTCCTGCCTCTCTCTGCGTACACACATGTGGAGTCCTTGTTACCAAGTTAAGTCAACCGTTGCCGCCTTGACCAGGTCCTGATTTTGTTACTTATTCATCTTCTTCTCTCCAGTTGCACCATTTCATCACGTCTCTTTCTTTTATTCAAATGTATAAAAATAAAAGAGAAATTCATTTCCTGCCTCTCTCCTCGTACACAAATGTGGAATCCTTGTTACCATGTCAAGTTAACCATTGCTGCCTTGATCAGGTTCCTTTCTTTTCGTTACTTCTTCTTCTCTCCACTTGCACTATTTGATACACAAGAGTTCCCTGCGATAAATGTACGACGCATGTATAAGTTCCCTGCCATAAATTATTAGGCTCTTGTAACCCATAAATGCATGCGTAGGATAATTCTTATCAACTCAAATTGTTCTTCCAAGAGCCGTCGATTTCTTCTACTCAGTCAACACGCGCGGGCGCGCGCTCCCATGGCCATACGGGAACTCCCTATTACTAAGTCAAGCCAACCAGTAATACCTGACCAGTCATATATCGTACTTTCGTTAAAAGAACCAAAAGTCAACCAATAATACCTGACCAGTCATATATCGTCCTTTCGTTAAAAGAACCAGACGTATAGCGTAGTCCCTCGTCAGTCTCTGTTTCGGTACTTCTTTTTCTTCTTCTCTCCACTTGCACTATTTGTGTGTCATTAATCTTTATTTAATCCAAGCCTCCTTCATTGAAACCTCCGTAGTCGTGGCAGATTCCCGGTAACCATGCCTTCATCTCTCTCTGTATTTAATCTGAAATCCCAATTCCCTGTTAAATACGTCTTCTTGTTCTTACTGGTGTTGGGTCTCTTGGGCTTGTTCTGATTTTGGGTCTGCCGGAGGCGAGTTAGTGGTGCAGTGGAGGGGATTCAGAATGGCGGCAGAAACGGACAGGAAGGTCGACCAGACTTCCACTTGGGCAGTTGCTATTGTCGTCGCTGTGATTGTTGTTATTTCCTTGCTCTTGGAGCATGCTCTTCATAAACTTGCACATGTATGTATTTCTCCGTCCTCCTCTACGTGGCTTCTTCTCTTTCTTTCGGTTTTTTTTCTTCTTTTCTTCCCTTATTTTTTAAACTTTTTTCAAATTATGATATGGGTTCTTTTTGTATGGGTTGTGAAGCAGAAGATATATATATATATATAGGACCCGGTTCAGTTGCATCCTTCCTCAAATTAGCTTTTTTAAGAGAAGATACATAGCTGTTAGATATTGATCTAATGGTAAATAAAGAAAATCGTCATCTTAAGATGAGTGGTTTTGTATTTTCTTTTTTAATTAATTAAATTAATAATTATTGTATTTTGAATTAGACAGTTTCCTTTTATATTGATGAGTAGTTATGATGATTAGGAAGTTAATAGATTACTTTATGTCATAGATTTAATTGTACCGTAATTGACGGAATTTTAATTAACATTGTTATTTGGAAGGTTAAAATTTAAATATATAAGTGATAGTTACGTGGATTTACATTTGCTACAAAACTACCATGATTCTGAAAATTAAATTTTAATTAATAGTTTTCTTTATATAGATTGAATGGATTAGATTGAAAATATCTACCCTCACACTGCCTCCCTCCCAAAAGCGCTCACCGATCTCTTATTCCCCGCCTCAATCAACTGAGATTTAGTATTATTTTTTTCTCAATAACTGTGAGAAGTAGAATTGGAGAAGAAAGGGAAAACCAATTTTTTTTACAGTAATATACGTCAAAAAAAATGATATTGAAACAGTGAAGATCTCAAATATTGAAATGCAAATAGGAGAAAAATAGTAAAACAAAAACAAAAACAAGTAACTGTTAAAGTTGGATTGCAACTAAAACAGAAAAAATAGTAACATTAAAACTGAACTAATGAAATGTGAAACTAAAACTAAAATGAAAATGTTACAAATAAAAAAAATCAGGTATTACCATATAAAAAAGGATATTAAAGTGTAAAAGATATTAATGTGATTTAATTAACATAAAAATCTACCCATAAATGCAATTGGAGGGAAAATAAAAATTCATAAAACTACCATTACAAATATAGATGATTTTACTAATTTAAAATCTGGATTTAATTTTAATCATTAGATGTGTTATTAATGATAGATGATGAAGGACCTCACCTAACAGAAGTAAAGACGGATCTGATAATTTGACTATATAGAAAAAAGTTCAGTTAAAGACATTCAATATTGAACCTTTGCAATTTATTTAGCTTAAACAATAAGAGACTAATAATTTGAAATATTATGAATAAATACCAAGCGTGACTCAGTTCTCTCGGTGTGCTTCTTTTTATGAGTAAATTACCTAGTTTTTTCTTGAATTTATTTTTCAACCTTTTAAGCTTGTCTTACTCACTTTCAGAATGGGGTAAAGTGAGTTTTTTATAGTCTTCATGTTAACTCAACACTTGTTCCGTTTGTCCTTTAAAGTTGGAAAAGCGTTCTCTAACTCCTTTTGATTCAGAGATAACAAAGAGATTGAAAGCCCTTTTTTTTGCTCGATTATAAAAGACCATTATTACTATTTCCTTTCAGTCTACTTTCTTTAGTTTGTTCTGCTACTTGCATCGTTTAACATAGTTTATGGTTTTCAGTGGTTTACAAAGAAAAGGAAGGCCGCAATGGTCGAAGTTCTTGAGAAAGTCAAAGCTGGTAAGATCTGGGGGTTATATTGCTGATATTGCTGTCTAGTTCAGTTATATAAGTAGGATATGGGTAAATTTTGACTTGAATGGTCATCATTCGAAGCTTCTGATATCTGAAATAGGATGCCAGTGCAGTTGAATAGCAGTGAGGTTTCTTTGTATGTTATTCATTCTTAGTCTCTGATATTGAGTCAATTAACTATTGTTCCACATGAAATACTATAATTACAATGCTGGAATTTACTCCCATTTCCGGATTGCTCTCGATAGTTCAGATGATGCTACTTTCAAGTAGTTGCAACTTGCAACTTTACGATTGAGATTTCCTCTTTACTCCATTTGGGCTTCTTTTGTTTGTTTTGTGAAATTTCTTAGTAACTGACAAGAATGAACCATTTGTCTTCTACAGAACTGATGATTATGGGATTCATTTCATTGTTGTTGACTATATTGGGAGACTACATTGCTAAAATCTGCGTGTCCTCGGAGCTTGCGGACACGATGTTGCCCTGCAAAGCTAAACCTCCAGAAGGGTATGATGAGGAAGGTGCAGGAAAGAATAGAAGGCTTCTGTGGGATGGATTATTCACTGATCCGAGTGCACCACGAAGGTTTTTGGCTGAAGGATATCATTCTCATTGTTCTGAGGTACGATTATCTCGAAACTCTAACGCATTCTGAAAGATCCTTGCATATCTGGTGCTTGCATATCTGACAGATCCTTTAGTTGACAGTTAGCTTAAAATATGTAAGTGTAGTTTAAGATTTTATTTTTTCTGTTCCATCAAAGATAAAGGATGTGTTGATCTGGATTTCGTTTTTCTATGTGAAGGGCCTTTTTCAAGATTAGATAAAAATTAATCTATGTTATACTCTCGTTCAAGTGTTTGATCATGGTATGAATTTAATACATAGTATAAACATTGCAAAAGTCATGGCTCTGGTATTATAAGATGGGCCTACAATCTTCAAACACGCTCGTTAAAGGGAGAGGGTATTTACCCACAATCTATCTCACCCACTTTACTCGTGTTCTATATATTTCAAGTACCAACAGCACGTCACTGGTTGATTTCAACAACTTGGGTTATCCTTTGTCAAAATAAACGGCTAGGATAAGTACAGGAAGTTGTACTTGTTGGCAATCTAAGTAAAAGTCTTTTAGCAAATAAATCACAACACGTGGCTTGAAGTTCACAGCCATGCACATCCTGTTCCACAAGTTCACGTGAAGATGCCATTCTTGCTCTTCATCAAGGATATATTATAATCACATCCATAGAGTATGTGTATATTTGCTATTTTTTATGGCCACAACCAAGATATTATTGCCAATTATTGAAATATGGATATCTGATTCAAAATCAATTGACAATGAATGAAGAAGTCTATTAATATGTAACCACAAGTCCTAGTCATCACTTTTTCAATGTGGGATTATTCCAACACTTCTCCTCATTTGTGGCCTATTTTAGATTTAACAAGTGTCTTTTTTAAACATAGATGGATATGTGTGAACAAGTGTCTTTTTTCAATGTGTGAACTAGAATACATACTTTCAATTTATAGGATCCATTAATTAATTTGATTTGAGCTAAGTTTAATCCCCAATTAAGGGTATTTAATAGGTCACTTGATCCACACTAGCTAGAAACACAAGTCAATGGCGATAGTTGTTTACTTTCTTGTCTCCTTCTGATCAATCAGTCTGTAATGTGGAAGTCTTAAGCATTCTTTCTCCAAAATATTTGAGACTTGACAATCATAAAAAAGAAGAAGAAGTGTTTTCCTACTTTCAGAAGCCAACATGGTTGATTTTTTTTATGTACTTAGAAGTTCCTGCAAATTCTGGTATATGAAAAGCTCAATCATATGTTGTTCTTATTTGTAGATCTTACCATGAATTTAAGAATATAATTAGTTCTTACTCTAATCATACAGAGATTCAAAATTTCAGTCTCGTTTTGGTGGATGAGTAGTCCTTGTTTTGTACAAGGTAATAAAAACTATTCATATTAGTTGTTACATATACGATTGCATGTATAGCTAAAATTTGACTGATAAACAGTCTAAACTATGTATATATTTACTTCTTAAATGTCTAAAAGTTGCTCTTATCAACATTTCCAAATTTATTACAAATGCAATCCGTGTAGAGTTTATTGGTAGCAGAAAGCACTTATCTATTGAAAAGCCTTGTCACTTTTATCAACAGGGAAAGGAATCATTTGTTTCAGAGTATGGAATACACCAGTTGCACATATTCATATTTTTCTTAGCCGTGTGGCATGTATTCACATCTGCAGTTACCATGACCCTTGGAAGACTAAAGGTTCGGAGATACGTTTTAAGATTGAAATACATATTTAATCAAATGAAAATTTATCATTTTGTTAGTTATATCAGTATAATATATTTGACTATTGATTGAAGGATGATGATATTAATACAGATTCGGAGGTGGAAGGATTGGGAAAGAGAGACAGAATCCATTGATTATGAAATTTCAAATGGTATGTTGCTATAGAATGACAATCATTAAGTGCATAAGTATGCATGTATCTAAAAATTTTAACCTGTATGTGTTTAAACATTACAGATCCTACGAGGTTCAGGTTTGCCCATGAGAATTCATTTGTGAGACAGCACATAAGTTTCTGGACTAAGAACACCGTTTTGTTTTATATTGTAAGTAATTTCTATTTGATTTGACACTAAACATCTGTTTTCTATTTCCTTCAAGTTAATAAGATTTCTCTAAAATTTATTCTCGTTTTATCTTTCCAATAATCAATATATCATTTGTTTTTCACGATATTTCAGATGCCTACATCATATTCTTGCTCTTTGACCTTTTTGGTGCTTTCACATAAGCTCTTCAAACTTTCGTATCTACATAACCATAGAAGTATTGTCGTTTTATATACCCTCGTGCTAACAAACTCTTTTTGGAAAGAATTTGTCAGACTGAGACGTCTACAGAATCAGATATTTATGTTGTTATGTTAAATTAGGGGCATGTATTATGTATATGTAAAAGATGGTGGATTTCCATAAAAGATACAAAATCTTGATTGAAATATATATATTTTTAAAACGTCCTTCTTTTTTCACCCTACATGTTTGCACATGTGACGACGCCTGCTTGTATTAGAAAAGTTTAGAATTCAAGAGATGCATCATCCCAACTTTTACAGTTTTGACATTATGTTTGTATTCTGATTGGCTGGATAATTACGACTCTTATATCATCTCTTCTGGCAGACTAGTTTCTTCCGACAATTCTTCATGTCTGTCCGCAAGGCTGATTACCAGACTGTGCGTCATGGTTTCATCATTGTAAGACTCTTCAACTATTTGTATGCACTTGAGTTTCTGCATTCCTTCATTTATTGGTTGTTTTGCTTCTTGTAGGCCCATTTAGCTCCTGGTACTAAATTTAATTTCCAGAAATATATCAGTAGGTCACTGGAGGATGATTTCAAAGTAATTGTTGGGATTAGGTAAATACTACTGGAGCTTATGCATTATAGAATCCTTTTTTCGATTCTCATGCATGTGTAATTCGTATGAGTATTTAAATGATTGTTGTTGTCATTTTGAGGTTTATTTTTGTTTCTTAAAGTATTGTACACCAAGTGCATGCCTGCCATTAGCTAATCTATTTCTTCCATTAAAGTTATATGGCCCTAATGTTCCATCTCAAGTTGTTTTCAGTGTTCACTCCTAAAATATTTGCCTGTTTTTGGATTGTTGATTTTTTTTTTTAATAATGTTGTTGCTATGTCTAAACAGTCTTCCGTTGTGGGCCTCTGCTGTGATTGTGTTGCTTCTTAATGTTAAAGGTGAGCCACCAATGATAACGTTGAATTTCAAGTATTGCTGCTGATCCACCTTAGTTTAACTTCAGTAAATGCTATATTTTCACAGGATGGCAGACAATGTTTTGGATATCTATTATTCCCCTGATTGTAAGAATTTTCTACTACTAGATCACTGGCATATGATTTTATCTGCAAAAGAAATATACTAAATTGTGTTGTGGTTTGTACAGACACTCTTGGCAGTTGGAACAAAGTTGCAAGCTATCATCACAAAAATGGCTATTGAGATAACCGATCGACATGTAGTGATTCAAGGACTTCCTGTTGTGCAGCTTAATGATCGCCATTTCTGGTTCAAAAGCCCGAAATTCGTTCTGTTCCTCATCCACTTCACTCTGTTTCTGGTATTTTGAAATAAATCTCTCCATAAGAACATTTCTACTAAATAACGAAGAAAAAAGAAATTTGATAGAAACAGATATTCACCCTAGTGTTTGTAGGTGATGCATCCTTTTATCATAAAAAGTTCTGACAAAACAATTACAGCTTATTAGTGTTGAAATAAGAACATCGAACTCAAAATCGATTGATTATGAGTAAAAAGGTCCATTTATATTTATCCACAAGTTCAGTCTTCACTTTGTCTAATGTAGAACTATTCCAATACTCTACTTCATTTATGGTCTCTTTTAGATTTTATAAGTATAACTTTTGTATATTGGTGGATGTGTGTGAACTTAGATCTCTTTTGTCTCTTATATCATGTTGAAATATGGACATCAAATTCAAAATCAATTGACTATGAATAGAAAGATCCATTTATATATAATTATAAGTTCAGTTCTCATTTTTTTTTAATATAGGACTATTCAAACAATAGACAATGGCATACGCAATTACTATTCTAATTGTCTCTTTCTTAATGCAGAATGCTTTCCAGATGATATACTTCCTCTGGATTTGGGTTAGGATTCTCTCTTTCACCTTGAGATATTTCATATTGGTTGACTTTTTTTCAGTAAGACATTTTCCAATGGTTTAATGCTAGAGAGTTTTGATGTTCATGTCTCTTCCTTGCAGTATACGTTTGGATTGCACTCTTGCTTTCATGAAACAATTAGCTTTGTTCTTGCAAGAGTTTGTATTGGGTAAGTCTGAGCTCTATTCCTCTCCCATGTAGCACACAATATCTGAATGCAGCTTTTCGAACCATTCATCCTTTGCACCTGCATCAACCATATTGAGTGAGAAACTTTGATTATCAATTAAGTCACGCGTGTCGTTAGGAAACAAGAATCCGTTCTCTTGGGACATGCAGATGTACACTGATGTACTATGGCAATTTCATGTATATCTTTTGTAGAAAAGGTTGCTTCAGTTTTTGTAAGTAAAAACCCATGGTTAGACCAAGACCTGATATTGCTTGTAAAATTAGACACGATCATATGCTTTTACAATTTTCTCTCCTCTTTAGCTTAATCTTGAACGCACCAAAAAAATAGCTACTTGCAAAGTTAAACATGAAGTTTCTTTCGGATTTTGTTCAGGGTGGTCGTCCAGTTCTTGTGCAGCTACGTTACACTTCCACTCTATGCCCTCGTTTCTCAGGTACTGTGTTTGACTCTACCAAATCCTATCTGTATTTCTGCAACCAACCTGCCTGAATATGTTTACTGCGAAAACTCTGCTTCCCAGTGATTTTAATCTATAAATTTTTCATTTGGAAACTATCTATGACCGTGGTCACTCATAATGTCCGAAGTAGAAATCACTAAGCTATCTTCCATGAAGTTTTGGGGTTTAGATACCCAGGTATTTATATATGAAATGGTTCTGTTACTACAATCGCTGACCTATATATAGCTGCGGCATGACAAAGTACTTGTTAATTATACAAGTGATCATCTTAATTAGTGGCCAACCTAGTGAGTATAGTCCATTCTTGTTTTTCATTTCAGTCAGGCACGCACATGAAGAGATCGATCTTCGACGATCACACGACTCGTGCTCTCGAGAGGTGGCACGAGAAGGCCAAGAAGAAACGCATGGCTGGAATGTCGTCAGGGACTACCCCGTCGATGACTCCGGCCGAGACTCCTGGTGCCTCCCCAGTGCACCAGCTCTATCGGTACAAATCACTTGAGCACCCAGAGGCCTCAAACGGCAGTGTTCGTAGGAGAAGCCACTTGGACAAAGGCATGTCAGATGGTGATCGTGACATGCTCTCTCCCACGACAGTCAATACCAACAATGGCCCTGATGATGTTGAGGCAGGAGGGAGATTTACTGAAGTACGGCCACAAGTGCAACAACAACAAAGAGATGGAGACACAGATGATTTCTCATTTGATAAAGAGCCACCACCAAGTGGGCGGGGTCTGATGTAATGTCAGCCTGGGTTGGGATCAGAATCAGGATGTATGATATATAATTCTTCTGAAAATATGCACAATATCGCTTCCCATGCCGACTTGCAGTTTGTTTTCTGTATTGTCTGCCGAGGTTGGATGCATATTCTACTGGACTGTTTTATTTTTGATATCTAAGACCTTTCGTAATCTAACATTTTTTATAATTATTGTTTGAAATAGTTTTTATAATACATCTTTGAAAGTATGCAATAATGATGTAGCACTCGATCGTTAAATCGTGATTTCTTGAGTCTGATTTCTTGAAAGAAAGCAAAACTACCTTTTGCATCTGGTTTGGGCTTGCTTTCTTGAGCTACTCTAAAATTTGGTATTATGTATTTTTTAAAAATTCACTAATTGAAAGTTATACTTGTCTATCCACTTGATTATTAACTTGGTTTCAGTAAACGTAAGTGAACATAACATAATACAACCTTACCTTAATATATATCAGTAAAATTAGAACAATTTTTGTTTAAAATGAAAGTTTCAGATTATTCAATTCCAACAACAGTGGTCGTACATAACATAATACAATACTACTTTAATATTAGTAAAACTAAATATTTTTTATTCAAAATAAAAGTATCAACTCATTCAATTCTACGGTGGTCTGAAGTTTTGACTTTGGCAAAGGATTTGTTAGAGTGGCAGCGATGACGTCAATTTGGACGATGGTGGCGACCGATGAAGATGGCAGTGCTATAGTTTTGATGGTGGCAGTGATGCTGATCTGTTAGAAGATTACGATAATAGTCTGGGACAACAACGATGGATCGTAAGCATGGAGACAACAACAGATGGGATTGGAAGCTGTAGTAGATTACAAGGTTGGAGGCAACAACGAATTGTGGGGGTGGAGGCTGAAACAGATCATGGGAGCGAAGGTAGCAACGAATCATGAGGGTGGAGGAGGAGGTGGATGAAAGAGGGAAATGCAGCACCAAATTAGAAAGGAGAGGGATACAGTTAACTTTTTGGGAGGGGGTAGAGGGATTTAAAGGAAAGAGAAATTTGGAATGAGAGAGAAATTGAAGATGATTTCATAACTGGTAGCTAAATAACCGAGACTCTCTCTTTTTTTTTTACGAAATCTAATCTGATGTAGATAGACGACTATGATTTATAGTTTTACATAATCTATGTAAGGATAAATCTCTCAAGATGTTAACTCTATTCTATTATTCTTTGGGAGTTACGAAATCTATAGTTAATTTTACCACAAAGGATTCGGAAGTTGTTGCTCAAAGCAAGAAGTTGGCCTTTATCAGTGTAACAAAACACATTTTTTTTGCTAGGAACAAAACACATATTTATGTTCAAAGATTTTCCTTCTTAAGTTATGGACATATGCTTTTCACTTGTGAATGAACTCCAATTTATATGTACCAATTCATACACCACTGACGTGGCATTTGACGTGAACTTCTACATCATCTACTGACGAACAATAAAGAATGATATCGAATAATATAAGCTCAATGATACGAGAATGATATCGAAATTGAGTAACTTCAAATGATATAAACTGAGTAATATGAAAATGATATAAAATAATACAAGAATAAATACTAAATAATAAGAGCTGACTTTTAAAATGATTGTAGTTTTAGACAATGAACAATGTGGATTTGACTCTTACATATGTTAAATAGGACTAGATCCTATTAGATCACTTCTCTGTATACGTGTGTGTATAACGAGCACACCCAAAAATCTTGTCAAAATAAAAAATATACTAATATGAATGCAATGTTTCTTCATTACCACCTCTATATGATTCCAATTGATTGCAACAACTTCCTTTACATGGTTATTCATGCTTAAAACAATATCATTTAATTATTTCCTCTTCAATGGTTTCGAAAATAACCCTCCATTAATAATTTCGACCAAATTCACTTTCCAAATAGCATAAGAACAATGAAAAAGGAAAAGTAGACTAATGGCCAATTGTAACTTGAAGGTTAACACCATACTTTCACTTTCATAAGTAAATAGTATAAAGTAGATAAACATTCAAATAAATAAAAAAATCATGATATTACAATCTACTTATTAATATGTTTAATTTTAGCAGTGATTAGTCAATACAAATTTCAGATTTAAAATCTTGTGCAACTTAACTAAGTTTAATCAAGATGAAAACCCCTAAAATCTCTCTCTCGCTCTCTCTCAACAAACAGAAGAAAAAGGGGTGGGAAAAAAATCCCATTTTGCTTATATGAAAAGGAAGGTTGGAATACAAAGAGGATTTTAATTTTTAATGATTAATTACTTTATTTAGAATGAAAATAGTTTCTTCAATTATTTACTAGTTTTATTATTTAAAGGAGATGTATAATTCTTAATTATTATGTGAAATTTGATCAAGCAAATAAATTATCTGTTATATTAAGAAAGATTGGACACACAATTATGAAACACGGGCAATTCATTGCTCAAATTGATTTATTGTTCTTAAATTTTTACATGCATGAGATGATAGAATATAGGTGGGTACCTGTCAAGAAACAAAATTGGATGGATAAATCCCATAGAAATAATCCCAATTTGGAAACCTTTCAACTCCAAAAATTACTGAATCGCTGAATCAGAATTCTCGCATTCTACAGTAAGACCTAATGCACACATGTGTTAATGGAATGATTGTTGTCAGTGTCAAGAAATAAATCAAACGCAAAATGGTAGATAACTTTCCCCACCAAATAGAGGTGTAAATCAAGTCGAGTCGGGTTGACCCGGTCCAAAAAAATTTAGGCTGAGGTAGACTTGGATCAAGCCAGGCCGGCCCGTTTCTTGTGGACTGGTCGGCCTGGGCTGCAGATAAAACTCCCTGACCCGGCACGGTCCACGGTCCACTAGTGGACCGGTCCATGGGCTGGCCTATATATTTTTAAATTTTAAAAATATTTATTATTAAATAATTAATATATAAATTAAAAAACTTGAAAATATATTCAACATTTTACATTAACAATTAAATTAAAAAAATTATTTATTATTAAATAAATGATGAAATTTACATTTTACATTAATATCGTAGATACATAAAAAAACTTGAAATTTAAGTTTTTACATTTACATCAGATATTATGATATTCAACAATTTACATTTTTTACATTTACAAATTACAATTATTACATTAATATATATTAAAAATTATGCAAAAAAAATTTATTCATATTTTTTTATCTGTAGCAGAAGCTCCCGTCCTTATTGAAGTTGTTGTCTCTTCGTCTTCTGATTCGTCGTTTAAGTTTAAATTTTATAGACGATCAACTGCATCATACCAATCTTTCAAACAGATAGAACCTTCTACAGATTTTTCTGATAATTTACATCTTCTATCACTTAAAACTCTTTTTCTTGTAGAAAAGGTAGACTTTGACGCCACAGTAGACGTCGGAATCGTTAGTAAATCTTTAACCATCCTAGAAACTTGAGGAAACTTAACAGCAGTACTAGACCACCACTTTAATATATCTAAGTTATCCATTTCAATATCACTAAATGTAAACTCACAT
>JAMKQA010003447.1:0-18946 GCA_024699735.1 Posidonia australis
TAGTAGTGGTAGTTCTTTATGGAGTAGATTAAATAAAAAGAAGGAAAAATATATAAAATCAATTACAAATAATGAATTAGATAATTATTTAGAATCCCTAATTGCTTTTAGTGATTTAGAAATAGATAATTTAAATATATTAAATTGGTGGTCTACTACAGCTATTAGGTTTCCTATAGTTTCAAGAATGGTAAAAGATTTACTAACAATTCCGGCGTCAATTGTGGCATCGGAATCTGCATTTTCTGCAGGAAAAAGAGTATTAAATGATAAAAGATGTAGATTATCGGAGAAGTCTGTAGAAGCCTCCGTCTGCTTGAAAGATTGGTACGATGCGCTTAGTCGTTTTGAAGGTTTGAACTTAAAGTTTGAATCAGAAGAAGACGATGATGCGACATCAACTTCAACAGGCAGAATAGACTCTCCACAAGATTAATTCTTTATGTAAAAATTGGGAAAAAATGTAAAACAAATGATTGAAATATATTTTGTATTTTTTATGTAAACATGTAAATTTTTTTGTTGTATTTCAAAAAAAAAAAAATTAATAAATTTTTTTTTTATATTATTATTATTATTTTTTTGGGCCCGATGGACCGGCCCGGCCCACAAGCGGGCCATGGGCCGTGCCAGGCCCATGGTTCTTTGCAGCCGGCCCGGCCCAGCCCATGCCCGGGCGAGCCGCCTATTTCATGGGCCGGGTCGGCCCGGCCCGGCCCGAATTCCATGTCTAGCTGGGGGGCAGTTGGTGACGAGCGGGTGCATGCGTGCATGGTGGTTGGCAATGCACGTAGTTGCTCCTACCCGCACATATATGGCAGCGGTCGGAAGCTTCCCCCGCACCTCACCCTCCCCTGTTTCCCCCGCCTTTCTCCCCTCTCCTTTTTCCTTCTCCTCCTCCTCCCTTGGGCGCACTCCTCCTCCCCTCCACCTCACTCACTTCCCCGCTCCTGCCCCTCACCCTCCCCCTCCTTCCCCATCCCTCTCTTTCCTCTCTCCTCATCTCTATTGTTCTACCCATTTTCCCCCTATTTTCCTCCTTCGTCTTGTGCGCTGGTGAGAGAGATAGAGGTGGTCGTGTGGCTTGATGATGGCGTGGCTAGAGCTTTGGAGGTCGAGGAAGCTTCGGGTGACTCGTGGATCGCTGATGATGGCTGGTTGGCCAGAGATTTGGCGTTGTGTCACCAAAGAGCTCATTTCAGGTACGCACCTCATCTCATGTTATAGAAAGCATGAAAATAATAGAAAATGATAGGAATATATGGAATCTAGGTAAATTTACATTCCTAGAATTTATTGTGAATTTATGATGATTTATGGTGGTATTTATGGCCATTTATGGCATTGTGTGGTTTTGGGTCGTTTTGACCCCTGTGGCTTCTCGAATTTATTTCTCCTTGCATGGTGGATGGATTTTGATTTTATTTGTGTGGATTTGGAGTAGCCTTGAGGGTCTACCAAATATGTTTTAGTTGGATTTTATGGTGCTTGTTTTGTTGGTCCGCCCCTTGGTCCCATTTTGAGCTATCTTGCGGGTAAATTCCGTAGGCTGTTTTCTGCTTACGTAGAAAACGACAGATCGAATCATTTTGGTATGCTATTTTTCTGTCAAATTAGGTCCTCTGGTCAAAATTCGGTCGACCAAACCTCCTCAGTCTACCATTCTTGGCTATGAGTGTTGACCATTATGTTCTAGTTCGATTGACTAGATTTATTTGGTCTACCGAACCAGGAACTTTTAGTCGACTGGTCCTGTTTTTAGTCTACTATTTTGGGTGTCTGTAACTATTTCGATCAACCGATTCTGGTCAGCCTTCTGATCTAGGAGATTTCGGTATACCGAGCCCATTTCGATATGTCGAATGAAGGTCTAGCTGTTTTATAAAATGTGATTCTCATGGGTTTTTCCGGATTGATTTGTTTTGCCCATTCGAGATGGGATTATGGGCCATCAGTGGTGGTCTTGTGGGACACCTGGTGTGCCATTTTGTCAAGGTTTTTGAATGAGTTTCCAATTATATAAAATGGTTTGAAAATGGTTTTCAAAGAGATAGTTGGCCTATTTTAGAAAATGGCTTTCCTGGTTTCTATGTGCGAGCCGAGATAGCGTGGGACTGTATTGTCGAGACTAAGGAATGTGACGACATTTTCGAGTGGTCGGGTGTGTCTCCCTAGTTGAGATCGGGGGTCGAGATACCTAAGGCCAAGGGTTGTCGGGTCTTGGAGGTATGAGACTCCCTAACTGTCGTCTCGAGGCTAGGATTGTGGTCTGCAGGTTGAGGTGTCTTGTGGCATGATAGAGAGGTATGATACTCCTACTATCGCTGTAAGCACTAAGGCTCAGGTGTTGTCACATGTGGAAGTATGACACTCCCTCCTGAGCACCATGTGGAGGACGCTGTAAGGAGGTGTACCCTGTGGTGGCCAGTGTGGGTGGGACACATGCCCCGAAGCTAGTAGCATCCTGAGAGACAAGACTACCTTTCCAGAGAGGTTAGCTTTGTGAGGGTTCTTTAGGTGGGAGAATCGTTGAACGATGATCGCCCCTGCATAGGGTGGCTTCACTGTGACCATGTAGTGTACCTTGGTGGCTGCTTGTGGCCAGAGTTGGTTGCCTAGCGTTGGGCATCCCGACTCATTGTGTGTGGTTTTTGGCCATTGAGAGTCATGTTTGTGGTGTTGGACTAGTAGGACCCTATTTGCTGTTTTGACTAGTGTGAGCCACGTTTGCTGTGGTTTCAGCCTTGTGGGCCTGGTTTGTGGGATTTTATAGAAAATGGTTTGCGAAATGAATTTAAAAGAGAAATTAATTATGGTTTTGTTTTCCACCATTTTTGTGGGGTGCGGGCTGGGTGACTTTTGTCACTCACATCTTCTTCGTGGTTTTGGGTTGTAGGTGTAGACATGCAGATGAGTTTTAGCATAATCTATATAGTCCAGAGTCTCGTAGCCGCACACACAGGTTCCTGGTAATTGAGATTTCTGTTTAGCTTTTAATTTTCTGTAATTTAATTTGTTTTAAATTATTATGGGAATTGGGGGTGTTACAGATCTGGTATCAGAGCACCTAGTTCACTATGTTGCACTAGCCTAGGGTGTCTGGTCTACAGACTCCATAAGTTTGCATGCATGGTAGAGTTTGCACCTGGTTCTCTTTATAGTTTTCTGGTTATTGTTTTGTCTGTGGTGTAGGTGTTTTGCCTTTCTCCTTACGGGATGCCTCCTCGTGGTCGTAAGGGCAAGGCACCTATTGAGGAATCTGAGCCCTGAGAGGATGTAGGCGGATGAAAAGCGGTTCATGCTAAACTGAGGAGTTTGGCACACGAGATCTCCCATGCTTTCACAAGTGTAGTTCTAGTGAGCCATCGGGTGACCTGTGGCTGAACCAGTTCACAAAGCTTCATCCACTATCATTTAAGGGCAAGGTTGGTTTTGAGGAGAGCGAGGCCTAGTTGAGAAGGTGGTGATGATGCTAGAGAGCATGGCATGCCTAGAGGAGTATTGGGTACGGTTGGTGACTTATCTACTAGATGGTGAGGCAGACAGGTGGTGGAAGTCTGTGAGGCAGCTGAAGTTCCTGGATTCAGTCACTTTTAGCATCCAGTGGAAGGATTTCAAGGTGGCTTTCTATGACAAGTATTTTTCCGCTCATGTGAAGGAGCAGCTTCGTCGAGACTTTCGGAGTCTAGAACAAGGCATGATGTCGGTGCTCGAGTATAAGATTGAGTTCGCTCGGTTGGAACGTTTCATTCTTACCTATGAGTCTAAGGAGGAGTGGGCGCAGAGATTTCTAAATGACTTGAACCCAGGGCTATGGGTGAAGGTGCTGGGCTGTCGATGCCAAACTGTGGTGGACATGGTTGGGATGACTTATCGCTTTGAGGTAGAGCATCCGAAGTATCTGGAGAGTCGTCCTAAAGGGAAGGGTAAGTCTTTTTTTACCTCCCGGTTCTCTTTCTCCAGTCCTCCAAGTACCAGTAGTTCAGGTAGCCTTGAGAAGAAGTAGAAGGAGAGGTCTAGTGTTTCCTCTATAGGCCGACAGAGTTTTGCTGGGAGTAGCGAAGTTGGCTTTAGTCAAACAGTGTCTAATGCTCTCGGTGGGAACTAGTGCTTCAACCATGGTCAGGTGGGCCATATTGCTGCATTTTTTCCTCATTCTCGACGAACCTCAGCCTTGGTGGTGTGCTATAATTGCGAGTAGACGGGACATGTTTAGAGATCTTGTTCGAAACCACCTAAGAAGGTAGGAAGCACACTACAGCAGCCGACTAGAGGACGGATGTTTACCATTGCAGCTTTAGACATTGGGACTTCAGGAGATGTAGTTTAGGGTAAGGATGATTAGTTGGTTTTGTGACCCTCTGTGATTGTTGTAATGTCTTTGTAACCTCAACATATACCTGATTGTATGGATGTGATGGTGTTATTTTGCTTGGCCATCAGGTTCTTTTATTGTGGCTGGCCAAATGGCTAAAGTGTTGTTTGACTTAGGGAGTTCTTTCTCCTTTGTCTCTTAGTCCTTCACAGTGGAGTTAGGAGAGAGACCAGCCAGATTGGCCTTTCATCTCAACGTAGTAATGCTGTTGAGGAAGCATAGTTTGGCATGGAGGTATCTGCGGTCTGTCGACTTGACTCTGAACAACATAGAGTTTGACTCCAGCCTGATTGTGATGGACATGCAGGAGTATGATGTGATACTCGGCATGGATTAGCTGGTGCAACAATCCGCTTTGATAGAGTGTGCTCAGAGGAGAGTTTATTTTGGGTCTCTTGAGGATGGGTCTTTCTTTTTGCAAGGTGAGCGTCAAGGTGAGCCTAAGCTTGTCATTTCGGCTATGAAGGCTTATAAGTCTTTGGTCAGGGGTTGCGTGGGGTATCTAGCGAGTATAGTTACCTCCACCTCCCCTGAGTTGGGTGTTTACAACATCTCTGTGGTGTGTGAATATCCCGACGTTTTTCTTGACGATTTGCCTAGTATGCCACCTCACAGGGAAGTAGAGTTCTCGATCGATATGATCCCCAGTTTTGGTGCTGTGTCGAAGCCTCCTTATCGCATGACAATAGCAGAGTTGCGAGAGCTCAAGACTCAGTTGTAGGAGTTACTGGACAAGGGGTTTATCAAGCCAAGTGTGTCTCCGTGAGGAGTGCCTGTCTTTTTCGTCCGTAAGACGGATGGTTCACTCCGACTGTGTATAGATTATTAGATGCTGAATCAGATCATGGTGAAGAACAAGTATCCCTTGCCTCGCATTGATGACCTATTCGACCAGTTGCAGTCCGCATCCGTGTTCTTGAAGATTGATCTGAGGTTAGGATATCACCAGTTGAGGATACGAGACTCAGATATTCAAAAGATTGCTTTCCAGATGCGATATGGGCATTACGAGTTCAAGGTCATGCCGAAACTTTCGGCTTGACCAATGCATTGGTTCGTTGTGGTTTTTGTTGATGACGTATTGGTCTACTCTCCTGATGTGGAGATTCACGCTTTGCACTTGAGGGTGGTTTTGGATACTCTGAGGCATCATCAGCTGTACGCCAAATTCTCTAAGTGTGAGTTCTGGCTAAGCAAAGTCATGTTCCTTGGCCATTTGATTTCTGGAGAAGGCATCAGAGTGGATCCTGCCAAGGTTGAAGGGGTGAGAAGTTGGGAGCGACCCAGGACTGTGACGAAGATCAAGAGTTTCTTGGGTCTAGTGGGCTATTATAGGAGGTTTATCAGGGATTTCTCCTCCATAGCCGCGCCTTTGAAAGAGTTGACCATGAAAGGGGTTTCATTTTGTTGGGACAAGAATTGTGAGGCGAGTTTCCAAGAGCTGAAGTCTCGTCTGGTTTCTACCCCTGTGTTCACTCTGCCTTCTGGAAGTGGTGGCTTCATTGTGTACAGTGATGCCAGTGGCGTTGGGTTGGGGTGTATTCTGATGCAGCATGACAATATCATCGCATATGCTTCACGTCAGCTGAAGGATCATGAGAAGAAGTACTCGACCCACGATTTGGAGATAGTTGTCGTAGTGTGCGCTCTCAAGCTTTGGCAACACTATCTGTATAAGAAGCAGTTTGAGGTCTTTACTGATCATCAGAGTTTGAAGTATATCTTCACGCAGAGGGACCTCAACCTATGGTAGTGCCATTGGGTGGAGTATCTGAAGGACTATAATTTCAGCCTATCCTACAACTCTAGCAAGGCCAATATGGTCATCGATGCCCTGAGTCGGCCTACACATGTGATGGCGAGCCTGATGGTCAAGGAGTGGACCATGTTGGAGGATCTGGAGAGCTACAGGCCGAAGCGGCATACTCAGGGAACGGTTGGTGCCTAGGTGGCCAACCTGTCTGTTCGCCCCAAGCTGATAGAGTTTATTGTCACCTGTCAGTAGTTGGATATGTTTATTCAGGTTGTGTTTTGGAAGTTGGCGGCTGGTGGGGAGCATCATTTCTCTGTTGGGGCATATGAAGGGCTAAGGTATGATATGCGCCTGTATGTGCCCCAACATGAGGAGGCCAGGTAGAGATTGCTCGATGAAGTGTATCGGTCTAGGTACATTATCTACCCAAGGAGTACGAACATGTATAGAGACCTGAAGCGGAACTTTTGGTGGCTTGGCGTGAAGAGGGATGTTGCTGACCATGTGGCGAGGTGTACAACTTGCTAGCTGGTCAAGGCAAAGCACCAGAGACCTCGAGGGACCTTACAGCCGTTTGATATCCCCGTGTGGAAGTGGGAGCACATCTCCATGGACTTTGTGACTAGTTTGCCATGGACTCAAAGGAAGAACGACACCGTGTGGGTGATCGTGGGTTGACTGACCAAGTCTGCTCACTTTCTAGCCATTCAGGTGAAGCTTCCGATGCACTGTCTGGTAGAGCTGTATGTTTCCGAGGTGGTTCGACGACATGGTGTTCCAGTGTCCATTGTGTTAGAAAAAGACACGAGGTTCACTTCAAGGTTTTGGAGAACTCTGCTGGAGGCCTTTGGCACAGTGCTCAACTATAGCACAACATTTCATCCTCAGTCCGATGGTCCAATAGAGAGGACTATCCAAACGCTGGAGGATATGCTCAGAGCGTGTGCCTTAGACTTTCAAGGGAGTTGGAAGGACCATCTGCCATTGATTGAGTTTGCCTAGAATAATAGCTATCACTCGAGCATCGGGATGGTGTCGTATGAAGCTTTGTATGGTAGGCCATGTAGGTCGTTGGTTTGCTGGAGCAAGGTGGGCGAGCATCAATTGATTAGTCCTAAGCTTATGTAGTTGTACGCGGATAAGGTTGATTTGATCCGTAGTAGGTTGTTGGCTGCGCAGAGTTAGCAGAAGAGTTATGCCGACAGGAGGTGGAGACCGCTGGAATTTCTAGTGGGAGACTATCTATTTCTGAAGGTGTCACTGAGTAACAGTGTCATGTGGTTCGAGAAGCGTGGGAAACTGAGTCTTTACTATATTGGCCCGTACCAAATTACCTAGAGGATCGATAAGGTTGCTTATCGGTTGGATCTACCACTAGAGATGCTGTCTGTGCACAACGTATTCCATGTCTCCATGCTGAGGAAGCGTCTGGCTGACGCATCTCATGTGATCTCAGTTCAGCCAATGGGGCTCCAAGAATATCTGTCTTTTGTAGAGGATACTGTCCAAATTGTTGATTGCAAGGAGCAAGTGCTGCGGAACAAGGTGATTCCACTGGTCTTGGTGCAATGGCGGCATCATGGAGCCGAGGAGGCTACGTTGGAGTGTGAAGAAGCCATCTTACCCCAGTACCCGTATCTTTTTGCTTACTAGTGATTTTGAGGGCGAAATCTTCTTTTAAGGTGGTTAGGATATAACACCCATAAATTCATTTGTAATTATGTACATTTTAATGAATTTATTCCTGAACAGGTGTTACTATTCCGAAGCTTGTTTGTGTGTTTTGTGATTTTAAGCTTGGGTCTCGTGGACCGGCTTCTATTTGTGTGTTCCTATACTTGTTCCCATGTGGTTGGCACTGTGCATTGTGGCACTATGCTTGTGGGCCCGTGTATGGGTCCCTGTAGGGCCTGTGTTTAGGGGCCGGTTGATGTGGCTGGTGGTTGGCTCGTGCTGGAGCTTGGTGGTTGTGCTGTGTGCAGTGTGGCTAAGGGGAAGCTGGTGACGAGCTGGTGCGTGCGTGCATGGTGGTTGGCCATGCGCGTAGCTACTCCTTCCCACGCGTATATGGCAGTGGTCGGAGGCTTCCCCTGCACCTCACCCTCCCCTGTTTCCCCCGCCTTTCTCCCCACTCCTTCTTCCTTCTCCTCCACCTCCCTCGAGCGCACTCCTCCCCTCCACCTCACTCACTTCCCCACTCCCGCCCCTCACCCTCCTCATCCTTCCCCATCCCTCCCTCTCCTCTCTCCCCATCTCTATCGTTCTCCTCGTTTTCCCCTCGATTTTCCTCCTCCGTCTTGTGCGTCAATGTGTGTGAGAGAGAGAGAGTGAGAGAGGTGAAGGTGGTCGTGTGGCTAGGCAACGATGTGGTTGGAGTTCTGGAGGTCGAGGAAGCTCTAAGTGACTCATGGATCACCGGTGGTGGTTGGTTGGCCGGAGATTGGGCATTGGGTCACTGGAGAGTTCATTTCAGGTACGCACCTCATCCCATGTTGTAGAAAGAATGAAAATGGTAGAAAATGATAAGAATGCATGTAATCTAGGTAAAACTTACATTCCTGGAATTTATTGTGAATTTATGATGATTTATGGTGGTATTTATGGCCATTTATGGAATCGTGTGGTTTTAGGTCGTTTTAACCCCTATGGCTTCTCGAATTTATTTATCCTTGCATGGTAGATGGATTTTGGTTTTGTTTGTATGGATTTGGAGTAGACTTGAGAGTCTACCATAAATGTTTTAGTTGGATTTTGTGGTACTTGTTTTGGGGGTCCACCCTTGGTCCCATTTTGGGTGATCTTGCGAGTGAATGCCCTAGGCTGTTTTCTGGTTTCACAGAAAACGACATATCGAATCATTTCGGTATACCATTTTTTTGTCAGATTAGTTCCTCTAGTCAAAATTTGGTCGACCGAACCTCTTCAGTTTACCATTTTTGGCTATGAGTGTTGACCATTGTGTCTAAGTTCGGTCGATCGGATTTATTCGGCCTACCTAACCTGGAACGTTTCGTCGACCGGTTCGATTTTCGATCTCCCGTCTTGGGTGTCTGTACCTATTTCAGTCGATCGATTCTGATCGGTCTTTTGATCCAGGAGATTTTAGTTTACCGAGCCCATTTCGATATGCCAAATCAGGGCCTAGTTGTTTTATAAAATGTGATTCCTATGGGTTTTTTCAGATTGGTTTGTTTTACCTATTTGAGATGGGATTGTGGGCCATCAGTAGTGGTCTTGTGGGACACCTGATGTGCCGTTTTGTCAAAGTTTTGGTATGAGTTTCCAAAGTTATAAAATGGTTTTCAAAGAAATGGTTGGCCTGTTTTGGAAAATGATTTTCCTGGTTTTATATGTGTGGGCCGAGAAACTGTGGGACCGTGTCGTCTAGATTAGGGAATGTGACGACATTATCGAGTGGTCTAGCACGTCTCCTTGGTTGAGGTCGCGGGCCGAGATACCTAAGGTCGAGAGTCATCAGGTCTTGGAGGTATAAGACTCCCTGACTATCTTCTCGAGGCTAGGGTTGTGGTCTATGGGTTGAGGTGTCTTGTGGCATGACGGGGAGGTATGATACACCTGTTGTTGCTGTGAGCACTGAGGCTCGGGTGTTGTCAAGTGTGGAGGTATGACACTCCCTCCTAAGCACCATGTGGAGGCATATCCTGTAGTGGCCAGTATGGTTGGGACACATGCCCCGTTGCTGATAGCATCCTAAGAGACAGGACTTCCTTCCCAGAGGGGTTGGCTTTGTGAGGGTTCTCCAGGTGAGAGAATCACAGAACGGTGATCGCCCCTACACAGGGTGACTTCATCATGGCATTGCAGTGCACCTTGGTGGCCACTTGTGGCCAGAGTTGGTTGCTTGGCGCTGGGCATCCTGGCTCACTGTGTGTGGTTTTGGCCATTGAGGGCCATATTTGTGATTGTGAGTTAGTAGAGTCCTGTTTGCTATTTTAGCCGGTGTGGGCCGCGTTTGCTGTGATTTTGGCCTTGTGGACCTAGTTTGTGGGATTTTAGAGAAAATGGTTTGCGAAATGAATTTAAAACTGAAATTAATTATGGTTTTGTTTTCCATTATTTTTGTAGGATGCGTGCTGGGTGACTTTTGTCACTCACGTCTTCTTCGTGGTTTTGGGTTGCAAGTGTAGACATACATATGAGTTTTAGCATAGTACATATAGTCCAAAGTCTCGTAGCCACACACATAGGTTCTTAGTAGTTGATATTTCTGTTTAGTTTTTAATTTCCTGTAATTTAATTTGTTTTAAATTATTATGGGAATTGGGAGCATTACACAGATAGAACAAATAGAGCTTTCTAATATCTTTCTTTTGATAAGTTTTTCCTGTTGGGAATAACATTGTTATAAATTCTCCATAAAAAAGTAAGGATCCTAGGCTCCTGTTGGGAATAACATTGTTATAAATTCTCCATAAAAAAGTAAGGATCCTAGGCTCCTGTTGGGAATAACATTGTTATAAATTCTCCATAAAAATGTGAGGATCCTAGGCTCTATGTAATGACCCTAGTTGTCACTCCTAACCTAACTACATTCTTTTTTAAATCAAATATCAATACTAAGACTAAATTCAAATACATAATATAAAATGCTATAATCAACAGAATTAAATCTAGAACAACATATCTACCTAGACCATTGATGTGTGGCCAAGTAACTCTTCTCTATATGAACTAGCAAGTCAACCATCTACCAATCTACACTTGCAACACACCAAAACACAAGCACACGCGAGTGACCATCAAAATAGTTACCTAGCACACACTCTACAAAATAAAACCAAAAAACTAGACCGAAGTCACAACAAAACACCAACCACAACCATTGTTGCACTTGACATAGCCAAAACAAGTGTTAGGAACATGTGGACCAAACACATGACATAGGGCAAAATCCTTATGCAACAAACACATAGGCGCATGCTTGCCCCAAAACCATATCAAAACTGGCAAAACCACAACCATCCTACGTATCATAGTAGGGACACAAAGCCATAGAAAACCCAGAGCAATTCAACAGAAAACAACATAAACCAAGCATAATATATATGCAAGCCAAAAACCACTAAAAAGCAATGTATGGGTTCCCATACGGAAAATCCAAGTACACTAAAACCCAAACTACGAAAAATACAATGCACTCACTCAATGTGACGTGCATCCAGAAACCATCTCAAAACAAAAATCCTAGATCTCTTAAATCTCAAGATCTAGACACCAAATCATCATAGCTAAAACAGGCATCCCAAATATTGATGCCAGGAAACCACAACCACATAAAACCTCAAAAAACATGCATCTTATCTCGATGCCATATCTCAAAAACCATGGTATTCTCTAGACCAAAGCTTGAAATCCTCAATCAGAAACTAAAAAAACCTCAATCACAAACCACACACACACACTACACTGTCCAAAACCTACCATGTCACCTGGGCCTAAGAGACCAACACTAGCCACAAGCAGCTGCCATGGTACACTATACTATCATGAACAAGCCACCTTGTGTGGAAGCTCCCCCGTCTTAGGTTCAAACTCAAAAAAAACTCTTATCCGTCTATATAATGACACACACACAAGGTCCACCCTTTCGATGCCCTTGAGATTATGTTCACCACCTAGAGGACATTTTGACCTCCTAGTCTCACAAGCACAACTCTCTAAGACCTTAGCCTACTCCTCTAGCTCTCGACCCACTAGAGGCATCAATCATTCCTAGTGTATTGGCCAGATTGTTCAACTTCTAAGTCCCTAACCTCATCCTTAGTCTTTTGGTCCCACGAACTCTCACCTAAAGTCTTTTAGTCTCCTCTAAAACCATGGCAAACTAATCTTAACCTTGGGCAACTAACTCTTAACCATCCAGAGGCATCAATCATCCCGAGTCAATTGGTGAGATGCTTCAGCCTCTTGATCCCTCAAAATTACAGAAATCTTTTTCCAAATCATTTACAAAACTTATGTATCACTTTCTAAATCCTTTTTTGAAAATTATTTTGAAAACCATTTCAAAATTCACTCAAAGTACCACACATTGCCATAGAACACCAGTTGTGGTCTACTAAACTATAGAAATGCATGGCCAAATTGTGTGGCCCAAATGTGTCGAGGGCAAGTGTGACACACATGCGCCTCAGGCACAAAAATAGAGCAGTAGAACACTACCACGTGCAATGGACCATAAAATCGAGCACACAAATCAGAAAAATGCATATGATATACCAAAATGAAAATAAGTTATCTATCACATGCAATAGAAATATCAAGGATTTGATATCTATTACTCAAGATATTAACAAATAAAGGCAGCATGCTCACATAGTGAACAGCGCTACCACAAACTTAACAAACACCTCACAAAACTAAGCTTAAGCATTGTAAAATTATCAATAAATACTATAAATCATGATCAAAGCTAAACCCAACAATCCACTACAATTACATAGCTCTAATTCATTATAAGATCCCCAACAAGCAACACATGCCTATATACAATTTATGCTCACAAATAAACACCCACAACCTATAAAATCTGCTAATGAATAAACCATGTTTTAGGGTTCAATTCAACACCATAAAAATTCATGCGGAATATTATTTTAAAGATCTAGAAATTATCTTTTCAAAACCTCCAAAAAACATAGAAATCCTATACCTAAATCTCAGGATATGATTAAATGAAGGTAACAAGGTCATGCAACAAAATGCAATGATAGAATCAAAAAAATTCAAATTCTTCTATTGAAATTCTTACACATAGGTTGGCACAAAGCTTAGAAAAATCCTTATAATAAACCAAGATATAGGTTAAGATTGAAAATTCTAGATGCCAATATCTAGAACTCAAGATATCAATTAGACAAACTAGCATGCTCTTATAGCAAACAATAAAACTACAACCACTGTCACCTCCATTAAAGCTCAATTAAGCTTGTAAAGGCTTCAATAAATGCTATAAATCATTGACATAGCAAGATTACTCATGCACTAACACAATGGCAATTCTAAATGTATTAATTTAAGCTCGGTGGAGCATGTATCTTGAGTCTAAGCTCGCAACCTACCAATCACAGCAAAACCCCTCTCCTACTGTTGACGATTTCTTCGTTGGAGCTCCAAATTCTATCACTCTTGCCTTAGCCTGAGCACGACCACTTGTCCAGAGCACACCTAGCAACCCAAAGACATAGAAAAAATGCACAAATCAAGCACTCACACAAAGATAGAGGAAAGAGGGAAAACCAAAAACTGAACCAAGCCCAACTCACTTCCATGGAAATCCAACAATAGGAAGAAAGAAGATCGATGGCGATAATGTTTCGGGTAAAGGTGGTCCTTGTGGCAATAGTGGCTCCACCCTCTCTCTCTCACTGCAACAATCTCTCTCTACTCTTGATCTCTCTCCCCCTTAGCTCCCCTCTCCTCTCGCCTGATCTCTCTCTTCTTCTTCTTCTTCTTCTTCTTCTTCTTAAATCTCTCATGGCTGACCCCCTCCTCTCTCTCTCTTGACCTCTCTCTTGCATACAAGTGGATTTGTGTGCGGTCATAAGGGTGTATCCCTCCTCCTTATAAAGTCACAAACTCAATTCAAGCAAGGGGATAGGCACAACACTTTGCACAAACATCACATTCACCTAGAAACAATCCCACAACAATTGCATCAACAATTACATAATGCAAGGCAAGTGTTGGCACACACCCTCCACCTCAGACATGAGACACCAAATATGCACCACTTGTACAATCCCATGCAAGCCACTTATGCAAGAAACCAAATAATTATTATGAAATGCCTCCAATATAATCCTTCCAATTATCATTAAAATCAAATAGGGCCAACATCATCAATCCACAAATCCTAATCAAGATCCCTACTCAAATCATCCTCAAATAAGCTATAACCACCAATCCAAAACCAAATGGGATACCCAATCCCAAACCACAACACACAACTCACTATACTTTGGCTCATTAAAACACATGAGTAAACTGCACTAGGAAAACACACTAGTTACTTGCACTCAAAACATGCACCATTGAAACACACAGTTCGAAAACTTGTGCAAAGATCACAAATGTTACACTATATCTTCCCTTTGTTATGTAAGTGGTTCTTGTAGTTGTTGGAGGTAGATCTTGAATCATTTTGCCTTTCAATCATTAAGGTGTGATAGGCATACATGTAGCTAAAGGATCCATTCCTTGTCTGAGACCACATAAATTTGTCCTCCTCATTAGGATCCTGAGAGAGATGAATATTTGTTACAAGATTGACAATAACTAGGTCAAAAAATTTCTTCATTAGAACAACATTCCGTGATTTAGTGCCTAAGATAATAAGATCAGAAATCAAGTTGGGCATAGGATTATTGAAGTTGATCATGTTGATAGGAAAATGAAAATTTTAAATCTAAACTTCACACCAGATATTATTGTCATCCCCTTTACCAATACTCCAACAACTATATATGTTGATACATGATATGCATAATGGAAAGAAGGCATTTCCAAAAATCAGAATTTGAATTCTTAGCATTCATAGTCCAAAAATCTATCACACTTGAGAGATTTAGAAGAGAGGACTCTAACCCAAAGAGAGCTAGGTTTATTGATGAATCTCCAAACAAGCTTGAAAAGCGTAGATATGTTAACCAATTCCATAACTCTCATGCCAAGGCCACCTCTAGAGAGAGGAGTAAGAAAATTCTTCCATACAATAAGATAGCAATGTTTCTTACCATTATCAAAACCCCACCAAAAATCACTAAAAGAGGCATTGAGAGGCTTATGAATTTTTTTGGGAAGCATGGTTGTAATATCTGTGCCCAAAATTGTTTAACTACAACTTGGACTCGATTATCCAGAAATGAATGTAAATTATGTATTTGTAATCTAGATAATTTGATGGTGTGATATTATGGATTTGTGATGTACACCCTCTAATACATTAGTGATTGTCTCTTGTTTCCTCTACTGTATGGTATTTTGGACTTTTGTGATCCAAGTGTGTGTGTGTGGGACCTAAGGGAGATAAAGTCAAAGAATGCACAATAGCAACTCAAATTCTTTATCTTCACCACTGTTTCTCCGCAGCAACCCCCATACCCTGTATGTCTCTCACCACTCTCCTATGCATCCGCCATGCCCTACCAGAGTTGACCTAAGATTTTAGGCACTAGAGGGGGGCAAGTGGCAATAGAAAGGAGTATAAAAGGAGGATGAGGGGTGGTCAACCGGGAGAGCAAACAAAGAAGGAAGGAGAGGACGAAACACGAGAACAAGAAAAGGGGGAGGGGGTGTGAGAGAGAGAGAGAGAGAGAAAAAAAAGTGGTGGTTGCCAGTGGAAAGGGGAGCTCGCCAAAGGCGAAAGAATCTGGAGGACATCAGGAAGAGAGGAAAGACTGCTGGAGAGGAATGGAGTCGCCAAAGATCGCCACAAGTGTATGCATCCACTCTTGACCCTATTTCTCTATGTTTTTAGCTTCAAATCCTTGTGAAATGATGTGATTTCAGTTTAAATCCATGAGAATGAGTAGTGTAGCATAGATTCAAGGATTTATGATGATTCCATGAATTTTTTATGATTTATCAATGGATTTCGATGGAATTTTTGCTACATGAGTCGTAATGATTTAAAATGGGTTCTTTGGCTTTTGATTTTTGTATCTCATGCTACACGCAATGGTTTTTTATGAAACTTGTCTCAAATGAAAGTAGATTTAGAATGTTTGGATTGAGTATTTTTGTAGAAATGGGTCTACCCAAGGTCCCAAATCGAACAAACGGCGGATACAGGGCAGAGACCATTTTTTAGAAATGGCCTAATTCAGCACACGAAATTAGTTCGATATGTCAGATCAAGGGGTTTCAGCATACCGATTTTATTCAGCCTATCGAACGAGGCCCTGAGCCAATTCCTGCAAGTTTAAAGTTGTAACACCCGTAAAATTTATTTTTGTAATTATTTACATTTTAATGAATTTTACTCCTAGACGGGTGTTACTATTCCAAGGCCCGTTGTGTGGTTTTGTGCTTTTAGGCTTGGGCCTCGTAGGCTGACTTCTATTTACGTGTCTTTGTGCGTGGTTGGCACTATGCATTGTGGAACTGTGCGTGTGTGGCCCAAGTGTAGGGTTTGCGTGGGGCTCGCGCTCGTGGGCCATTGGTTGTGGCTGGTGGTTGGGTGGTTGGTGCAGGGAGCCGTTGGCTCATGCCTTGGAGCAGGTGGATGGGTTGTGTGCGCCGAGGTTGGTGGGTGGCCGAGGACTGGCGGGTGTGCGTGTGCCAGAGGTTGGCAGACAGGTGCACGGCGACCTCTTCCCTCACGTATTTAACGTGTACTTGGGGCGAGCTTTCCCCGACCACTGGAACCCCAACCGAGCCCTCCTCCCTTCCTTTCCTTTTCCTCTTTTCCCCCCTCCACTCCTCCATCTTCTTCTTCACTTCTCCTTCCTGTCTGCTGGTGGGAGAGGGTGATAGAGAGAGGGCCCAAGAGTGGGAGACGGGAGGCAATGACTCGTGGTGGTTTGTGGCAGTGCAGGAGGCTCCAAAGCGACGTCCTTGGGGTCATGGAGTGGCAGAGGACGTGCGGGGCTGTCAGAGTTCACCGGAAGTTGCCGGAGTCGGCTAGGATTCGTCAAAGCTCATTTTCAGGTACGTATCCCCATTTTAATGTGTAGAAATCATGTAAAATGGTAGAAATGCCTAGGATGCATGTAATCTAGGCTAAATTTAATGTTTAGAATTTTTGAGAATTTATTGTGGCATATATGGATATTTATGGCGGTTGGTGTATTTTAGGTCATTTTGACCCTTCTGCTTTTCTGATTTTGTATCTTGATGCATGGTGAATGGATTTTAGTTTTGTTTGCTGGGTTTTGGAGTAGACTTGAGGGTCTACCACTTATTTTTACTTGAGTTTTTGGTGGTTGTTTGGGGGGTTTGATCGGAGCTCCCACTCCAGGCGATTTTTTGGTGCTCTACTACTGGCTGTCTGAATTCTGACAGAATACTGGGGGCGCAAGCCAATTGCGTGGGCCACATGCACGGGTTCGGCAGCGGTTTTGGCCCCTGGTCCAAGCTCTGTTGGCGTTCAGTCGAAAGTGCCAGGGGCGCGGGCTAGACGCGCGCTCCACATGTGCGGGTCTGCCAGGCATTTTCTTGGGTTTTTCCTGGATTTTTGGGAAATGTAGTTTAATGCTGTGGTTTTCCGAATTGGTTTGTGTTGTCCCTGTTAGATGGGATTGTGGGTCATCAGTGGTGGTCCCTTGGGACACCTGATGAGCCATTTTGCCAAGGTTTTGGAAGAATTTTCAAAGATATGAAAATAGTTTTGGAAAATGGATTTCAAAGAAATAGTTGGCCTGTTTTGGAAAATGTTTTCCCGGTTTTTTGTGTGTGGATCGAGACAGTGTGGGACCGTGTCGTCGGGACCAGAGAATGTGACGACATTCTCGGGTGGTCGGGTGCGACTCTCTGGTTGAGGTCGGGGGTTGAGATACCTGAGGCTGAGGGGCGTCGGGTCCTAGAGGTATGAGACTCCTTGACTGTCGTCTCGAGGCTAGGGTTGTGGTCTTCGGGTTGAGGTGTCTTATGGCATGACTGGGAGGTATGATACTCCTATTGTCGCTGTGAGCACTGAGGCTCAGGTGTCATCAGGTGTGGAGGTATGACACACTCTCCTGAGCACCGTGTGTGTAAGACGCCGTGAGGAGGCAGACCCTGTAGTGGCTAGTGTGGGAGGGGCACATGCCCCGTAGCTTGTAGCGTCCTAAGAGACAAGACAACCTTCCTAGGGAGGGGTTAGCTTTTGAGGGTTCTCGAGAGAGAGAGAATCGTAGGACGGCAAACACTCCTACATAGGGTGGCCGTCACCCTGGTAGTGAGAACGTTGTAGTCGCTCCTCAACGGACTGCGTGTAGCCAGAGTTAGGTTGCCTAGCGCCGGGCTTCCCGACTCACTGTATGTGATTTTGGCCATTGAGGGCCTTTGCTTGTGGCTTTGGGCTAGTAGAGCCACGGTTGTGGTTTTGGCCGGTGTGGGCCTGGTTTGTGAGGTTTTGAGAAAATGGTTTGCGAAATGAATTTAAAAGGAAAATTAATTATAGTTTTGTTTTTCGTGATTTTCCTTGGGGTGCGTACTAAGTGACTTTCATAACTCATACATTTTTCCTCGTGTTTTTGGTTTGCAGGTGCAGGAATGCAAAGGTGTAGTGTAGTGCATATAGTTTGGAGTCTCCTAGCCACACACACAGGTTCTTGGTAGTTAGATATTTACTATTTGGCTTTAATTTTTCCGTAATTTAATTTATTTTAAATTATTGTGGAAAATGTGGGGTGTGACAAAAGTTAAATTTTTATTACATGGATTAAATATGAGAATTATGAAATGATGTTTTAGTAGGAAATCCTTGAGTTTGAGTTGAGATTTCTGGAAAATTTCTATAATGGAAAAATGATTAGAAAATGGTTTTGGAAAAGAACTTGCATGTTTTAAAAAGGATTTCCAAGATTTTTATGCGGATCCACGTAGCAATAGGGTGATGATCATAAGGGTTCGTGACTCAAGTGAAAACGGTTACCGTCCGAGGGCGTGGATGCCAAGGATGGTGCCTAGGAAAAAGAGGCTAGGTTACCTAAAGAGATTGGTGTTGGCTGGTGTGACCATGCCGACCCACAAGGGAGAAGGCGGATCACAGCCATGCCTCGACTGGCGAAATGCGCAAGGAAAAGAAAAGAAGAAAAAGAAAGGAGTCGCCACCTAGTCTTTTAATGGAAAGACGAGGAAAACCAAAAAACACA
>JAMKQA010003450.1:0-13624 GCA_024699735.1 Posidonia australis
CTGTAAAGACTCGAGGAAACCAAATCAAATGCATTGGCTTTTAAAACATGATTCAAATGCAAGAGTTGGTGAACCCTATGTTCAAGGGCAAATAGCCTTACACAGGATTACGCTAATGCAACTAAAGATGAGGAAAACCAGATCATCCAAGCCTCTGGATTATGGGCTGAAGCACAAGCTTTCCGTATAGAACAAAGCGTGCAGAATGCAGCCTACCAGAGTGGCATGGATAGATCAAGAAAACAGAGCAAAACCCATAAACCCATAGTGAAAGCGATCGGACAGAATCATGGAATACCAAAGAATCTTCAAAACAGAAATCACACTGAAAGCCATCTGGAAAACCATGAAAATATGCATGCAAAATGCCCTCTGACCAGTCTGTGCAGCAGATGCATGCGCCAGACTGGTGCTCTGGTTAGGTGCGCCAGTCTGGTGCGCCCCAGGTTTTGGTTCAGACTGCTGCTGATCCAAAACCCAACCCAACACTAAACAGAGGCTCCATGATCTATGCAAATGAGCTAGCAAACATCGAAAATAGATATATGACATGACCCAGAATCTGGATTGAAACAAAGAATACACACAAAGGAAAATCCATGGGTTCATGTATGAATGAAAGCATGTAAAAATGCAAAGCATGAATATGTGCTGGATAAGATGCCAATCATAACATATGAAAGCATGCTTCTATGTGAGAGTGCATATAAATATGTGGCAACATACTATGTGCAAAAAACATGATAAAGGATGACAACTTGTGCAAGCTTATGCTAGATACAAAAACAAAGATAGCACGGAGATTGTTTAGCATGAGAAGCTAGCAAACATGTTTATCACTAGATCTCATAAAACATAGAGTAAAACAGCATATATCATGGATTTTAAGCATGTCTTACCATATTTCTAAAATGATATTTAAAAGAAAAAGAGGTGGTAGAAAGCCTACCTCTTAAGAGGAGGTAGAAAGCCTACCTCTTAAGATGTTTCCTTCTTGAAAATATCAGAGATAAGAAGATCCTTGTTGCTTTGGAAGGACCAAGGGTGCTTTGGGATGCAAGGGAAAGGTCCAGAATTCGAGTATAGATCGTTGGGTGGAAAGAGGAACTCGTGCAAAAACTTGCTCAGTGCAGATCTGTTTCTCAGATTTCAGCATAGGAATTCTCTCCCAAAAAGGTGTCCTCAAATGGTTTCCTATGGATCTCTATTTATAGGGATCTATCAAAGAGTAACTCATGAGAAACGAAGGGCCTTGCAAACGAAAAGCCTCGAATATTCCTTGGCACATTCGTTTGCAAGGGTAACAGCCTTAGATGAGGGAAAGCTAGCAGCCGCAGCCTGCAAAGTGGCTGGGCGCCAGCTTGGTGCGCCTGGATGGTGCGCCTACTTGGTGTGCCTATAAGGTGCGCCAACCTAGCTCACAGATTTATTTGGGCTCTGGCTTGCTAATAGGTTTGGGGTCTGGTTTAAGGGTTAATCACTCAAAGCAACATAAGGATACTCATCTCTGGGTCACCTCAAAATCGGGGTGTCTACAGTATCCCACTAATATTCCTTGCCAAATATGCAATAAATGAGGTCACACTGCTCAAGTAAGCTATGAACGCCATAAGCATGTTTACTTCATTCAGTCCATCGCTGACAACCTCTCTCAATTGAGTCTGCAAGACAACTCTGAGCAGTCATGGTGTGTTGATTCCAGCGCTTCCAATCACATGTCCAACAATCTTCAACTTGTCAATGACATACGGTCATATACAGGTACTAAGTCTATTTAGTTAGCAATTGCTCCTTTCTCCCTGTTACACATGTGGGTTGTTGCAAATTATATACAAAAATGGGTTCATATTGCCTCAATGATGTTCTTGTGATCCTAGCTATTCACAAGAATCTCCTTTCCATAAAAAATTTTCACATGATAATCACTGCATATTTTTCATGGGTGACAATGGCTTCAAGGTAGTGGACAAGTTCACGAGCAAGATCTTGCTCCATGGCCATAGCAATGGAAATCTTTATCACATCACCAACTCAACTTCATCCCTGCTCTATTTGCTGTTGTCAGTTTCCGAACCTTCTCTGACACTTGGCATCGACGTCTTGGACATCGGACCTCCTCTACTCTTCATCTCCTGTTTTGCAAATATCAGCTACCAACTACCTATATTACAGAAACAACATGTGTCACTTTCCCCCTTGCTAAAGCATATCAGTAGCCTTATTCCACAAGCACTCATCACTTCTCTCGGCCACTACAACTACTACATATGGACATTTGGGAACCAACACCTCTTCCCTCTCAGTCAAATTTTCATTACTTGGTTACTTTTGTAGATGACTATAGTCAATACTTGTGGATATTTCCTCTTCATCACGAATTCGATGTATTCCTCACCTTTATGGAATTCATTTGCATACGTTGAAAAACAAACCCAATTCTCTATTTGTGCTTTTCAATCGAATGGAGGAGGGGTGTTCATCAGTCAGCAACTACAATCTTATGTTAAACAAAGAGACATTCATCATCGTATTTCATGCCCTATACTGCAGCATAAAACGATGTAATTGAACGCAAGTATCGTCATCTCATTGAGATGGCATAATGTTTACTCCTTCAGGCTGGCTTCCCCTTATTGGTTATCAATCGCCTACCAACACCAATATTAAATCATTGCAGTCCTTATAAATTATTCTACAACAAGCAAATAGACTATGCCTTTATTCGTACTTATGGATGTGCATGTTATCTATTATTACTGGGACCTCATCTAGGTAACAAACTTCAACCATGATCTCACCTTTGCATCTTCATTGGCTACTCATCTCAGCATAAAGGCTATCAATATTTGAACCAACTAACAAGGACCATATTCATCTCTTGCTACATTACCATTGATGAAGAATCCTTTCCTTACTGCACATCTACTCCTCCAACCTCTATTGTACCTTCCAATAACTTTATTCTACCCAACATGTCTTCCTTCCTCCCACATTCTATTACCTGACACAAGTTTGCCACTCCAACTTCCATCGCTTATTTACAACCCACACCCCCACCTCCTCATTACCTACTCCTCCTACAACCAATCATTCCTCTATTCCCTTTAACCAACCCGCCACCTCTCTTGACACTACTAACTCCTCCACTACCAAATCATCAAAACCTTCACCATCTGAGCCATCCCCTCATCCCACTACCTCATCTGCCACTTCTACCTCCACACCACCACAAAAATATCAATCTCTTGCAAGAATCATGCGACAAACTTCACCTTATCCTATACCCCATGTGCTTACTTCTAAGCTCGTTGATACATCTCTCCATGAGCCTCACTCCTACATTGAGGCACGCCACTATCCCCATTGGGTTCAAACGATGCATGAAGAATTGGACACCCTTTAGAGGAATGCCACTTGGACATTAGTACCTCTACAACCTCATCAAAATGTCATTGGTTGTCGATGGATCTTCCTCATCAAAAGGACTACCATTGGCTCTATTGAAACATATAACCCTATCATTAAGCACATTATAATTCAACTCATCCTCAGCTTGGCAACCACATTTGATTGACCTCTGGAACAACTGGATATGCAATGCCTTCCTACAAGGCTCCACTAGTGAAGAGATCTTCATGCGCCAACTGCTAGGCTTCTGTGATCCTTCTCGACCTCATCATGTCTATTGCTTAAATAAAGCGCTTTACGGGCTAAAACAAGGCCCTCAGACATGGTTCTACAAACTTCACTCTTATCTCTTATCAATCGGATTTCACAACAGCCATTCTTATAGCTCACTCTTCATCAATCATCATTACCACTAGTTCAAACTCCTCTCACATCAACTCCTTCATTTTAGATCTATGCTCATCCTTTGATTACAAGAGACTCAATCCACTCAGCTTCTTTTTTGGAATGGAATCCATCACACTTCTCAAGCTCTCTATATTTCCCAAAAACATTATGTAGGTGATCTTCTTCAGTGTTACAACATGGATCTCTCCTGACCAGTTTCAACACCATTGAGCTCTGGCCAACACAACAACAACTCCTTGCCTCTTCTGAATCCCACTTGCTATCACAACCTTGTTGGTGGTCTCCTCAACCTAACACTCACAAGGTCTGACATCATATTTTTTGTGAATCAGCTTGCATAGCACTTGCATGCTCCAACTGTTGCACACTTCCAGATAGCCAAATGTCTTTTTCAATATCTTAAAGGCACCATCTCTCTAGGCCTTTGCTACCAGTGTCCCGCACCCTCCTATCCATTGCAACTCAAAGCTTATGTAGATGTTGACTGGGTCGGAGACTCTACTGATTGTCGATCCATCATTAGTGTTTGCTTGTTCCTCAACAACCATCCTTTCTCCTGGATAGCACGCAAACAGACCACCATCTCCCGCTCCAGCACTAAGTCAGAGTACCAAGCCCTTGCTAATGTTGTCATCGAGCTTCGCTGGTTGTGTATGCTTTTACATGAACTACACATACGTCCCTTGAAAACGCCAACCATTCATTGTGACAACCTCTTTACTATTCACTAGGGGTGGACCCCCAAACCGTTCAAACTGGTTAACCGTATCGAATCATTTTTAGTAGTTCAGTTCAGTTTTTCAAATTCAGTGGTTCAGTTTGATTTGAATATCTTCAAACTAAATTATATGGTTCGATTTGTGGTTTCAGGAGTGGTTTAACTGAACTGAACTGAACCGAATCTGAACCAAATCAAACCCAATGTAGCTTATATATGTTAATATGTATGGTTGTTCTTCTTGACTGTAGTTCTGGATGTTAACTCGTTATTTCTCCTTCAATGGCCTTGTAACAAGGACTAACAAACCTGATAATTGTTATAAGCATACTTTGGTTCAACTATTTGATTGTGGTTGTTATTTTGCCTTCAATGGCCTTATAATAAGGACAAATAGACAATGTTATTCAGACAATGTTATGCTTTTACTAAATAATGTTTAATTGTGGTTAACTTATTGTGGTTGTGATTGTAGTTAATAACTTAATATACTGTTTAATTTTTTTCTATCTTATAATTGGTTATATTCTTTCATTTTTTACTATCAACATTTTATGTTTTCTATATATTTTATTAAATGATTAAACCATGAATCAAACTTAACCGAATCGATTTTGAGTGGTTCAATTTTGTTTGATTTTAATAGGTACAATGATTTGGTTTGATTTGAAAATTATTCAAACTAAATTATATGGTTTGGTTTGTGGTTTTGCCTTAAATCATGCTCACCCCTACTATTCACTTAACTATGACTTCTGACTTTCATGAATGCACTTGACACATCGAAGTTGACTACCATTTTGTCTGAGAATTCCTTACCAGACGTGCTCTTCATCTTCAACATGCTCCATCCGCTCACCAAATTGCCGATGGCTTCGCCAAAACATTTCCATCCGACCACCATCAATGGTTTCTATCCAAGCTTTGCCTCCACGATGCTCATTACATTTGCGGGGGCGTGTAGAAGAGTAACCACGTATATAGTAAACTACACTCACATACATTGTACACCGTTGTATCTAAAAGCTTCCATTGTCACCTCTTAACCTTGTTGTATCTCGGGATCATTGGTTTCACTTGTGTATATTTATATGTATCATAACCATAGTAATGAGATATGATTCAGTGATTTCCATTTCCTCTCCTCAACAAAAACTTGTCTAGTTTTAACATTCAGCTATATTTTTCTGAATGATCCTTTCAGGCTCAGCTGGAGGAATATATCGGGAATCCTTATTGCAGTGGTTGGGATGGTTCTTTATTCATACTTTGCTCTTCTGAAACCAGGCAGAAAGCTAGTGAAACATCATCTCAATTACTACTGGTATTACTGAGTCCAAATTATATAATTATTGCGGTTTTTTTGAAGCTTGCTGCTTTATACGAATGCACATGACATTTTGTGTAAATTTGTTGTTAGTTCTTTATATTCTTTATAAAGGAAGGATCATAATTTACTTAGTAGTTATTCAAGAAAAAAAAATAAGATCCACAGTTTAGACCAACTCTCTTACATACTTGTGTATGGCTTATTAGCATGGAAATTGAGGTGTAATGGGGATGTGAGAGAATCGGCTCTTATTCTGGCAATAAGGTTCAAACACTATGACCGTTTTTTTCTGTTAATATTATTTTAGAGGATTGTGGAGGTTGATGCTTACAGTCCAAGTACCATATGATTTCTAACCTTTCATGTAAGAGAAATCATCTCACAATAAAATAACAGTTGTAATTAGAGAGTTTAATTTATCACTTTTTGTGATGAGCCGTCAAGATTCATACAGGTTGTGACGTACTCTAATTCACTCTCATTCATGTGGATTTTAGGCAAAGGAAAGTGAAGCAGATCCTCTAATCACTGCTGAAAATGGTGCCAGCATTACGACTGATGGTGGTGCAACAAAAACATCTGATTGGAGCTCAGCCAAAGATCCGCGTGCTTGAGAAATGCTCCACGTCAAATTGGTTGGAAGGCACTAAAATCGCCCCAACGCTAGAGACATACTGGAGCCGTAGTTGTGAACAATTTGATTCAGATCTTAATAACTCCACAGAACTAGACCAGTTTTCTGAGGAAACGCCTGTCACAGCCTTGTCAGCTATAATGGATTAATCCATTCTTGCTAGCGAATTGTGTTTTTACTTTTAGATTTGTTTCTTTCACCGCTATTTTTATTTTCCAAGCCGCAATTCAAACGATTTTATAGTTATTAATTGAGAGATAGTGGTTTCTTAGTTGCTTTGCATCTCTCTTTTATTTTAGTTCAGCAATTGCTTTATACGAGCGAATAGAATAAAGCTATATTTTCGTTCTTTTGTAAGACTTCCCAAGTCAAGTCAGAAAATATGGACTTGGTTCCTTTGGATGTATATAAAGGAAGCATACAGAAAGTCGTCATATTATATCATAGTCTTTGTATCATTCTCCTCCTTCAGGCTGTAAAAGGAATGACTGACTAAGGCGTTTGCAAAAGTTTACTACTATTGTTCTTTTATTAATTTTCGTTTACTTGATTCAGTAGAGAAAGCTGGCCGCCGAGTTATCTCCCTCCTCCTCGGTAGTCATTGTCAGTTCTCTGGTTCTTATTTGCTGTAGATTCCAATTGTTTAAGTCGACATCTCAATTTTGAGGTCAGTAGCAACAGATTCCTTCGAATGAGGTTCTGTTTACAACCACAAAAACCTTAACCTACATAAACCTAATCAGATCCACACTAGCCTACTTTAACCTAATTAAACTTAAAATCAAACAAATTAAATTAAACCCACTTAAAAAAAACTAATTAATCAAACAAATAAAACCCTAATCAAGTAAAATCCATCTTAATCCAATTAAAATCCAAGGAAAACCCTAAGTCCACCTAAAAATCCAATAAAACCTTAAAATCTACTTAATCCAATTAAAATCCACCTAAAAATCCAAAAAACCCTAATTAACAAGTAAAACCCTAAACCCACTTGAAACCCAATAAAAACCCTAATTAATAAAAATTCAAAATCTTAATTGAGTAAAAAGAAATTAAATCAATTTAAAATCTATTACATAAGACAAAAATCCTAATTCAAGTCTTAATTCAAATTAAATCATTTAAAAATCCAAATAAATAAGTGAAAATCCTAATTAAAGTTCAAATCCATTAAAAATCCTAATTACTAAAAATTCAAAACCCTAAATAAACACAAAAACCCTAAATAATAAATCCATAAACCCTAATTAATCCATAAATAAACTCTAATTAAAACTCAAAACCCTAATCTCAAATCAATTAATAAAATCCTAAATCCACAATTAATAATCACATTTAAATCACAAAACTCTAATTAAAAAGTTAGAAATAAAACCCTAAAATCCATGAAAATTCCAAAAATAAAATAAAACAAAACCCTAAATCAAAACCCAAATAAAATACTTAATTAAATCAAGTAAAAAACTTCGCCCTTTGCTTCTTCTCTTTTCTTATTTTACTTTGCCATTCTTGGCGTCTGTAATATTGGCATAGACATTGCCTAAATTTTGTCACTTCTTTTTGATCCCGGCTTTCGCCGAGGACTATTATATAATACTAATACTTACCCTGGCCAAAAAAAAAAAAATCAAGTAAAATACTTAATTAAATCAAGACTAATGAAATCTAAGTTTAATCTAATCAAATTCAAATTTTAAACCAACCAAATCAAAATTAGAAATTAATTCAAATAAATCCAAAACCAAAAATCAAGAGAAAACAATTTAATCCATTTAAAATCAAAACAAATCATTTAATTAAGTTTAATCATCAAATAACACCTTAATCAACTTAAAATATTAAAACACAATTAATCAATTCAAATCCTCAAATCAAATCAAAGTTCATCAAATTAAACTTAATTTCAAAACACAAAACAAAAGGAAAAGAAAGAAATAAAAGAAACCAAACCCTAGCCCAATAAGCACAGAAATTTTTTAAACTAGAGAACTTAGGAAATCACATTTATTTCTCCGACGAGCCATCACCGCGGGCGATCCCGTCTTTTCCGGCGAGGATCCCGCAGTCAATCCCCGACTCTCTGGTGCGCAACCCTTGACTCTGCGATCTTCGAGCTCTGTCGTGCGCTCCATCCAACGGCGCTGGCCCCAGGAGGAGGAGATCGACGGTGGAGGAGGCCTCGACCGGAGTTCAAAAGCCCTCACCGCCGACAGACCACGGGAGCGCACCCTAATCTCACCCAGAACGAGAATCCTTTGCCCATCTAGCGAGCCCAAGCTAACCTCGTACCTTAGAGCCCGAGCAACCACGAGAGCCACCAGCCTGTTCCCGCAACCAGACCCTTCGCCGGAGCTACATCCAAAGGCCACTGCCAACCTGCAACGTCGGAGAGGACATCCCACACACCAGGTACTCTTCTCTCCCTCCGTTTCAATTCAGGCTAGCCCTTTTTAGGTCCCCTTAGATTCCTAGGAACCAGCCACGGCGGAATGGAGCCCATGAGCGCCGCTGTCCCCGTCTCCGGTGGTGGGTTCACCACCACCGGTGAGGCACCCCTGGCCTTTGGATCGAGGAGAGGCCTTCTGGGCCGCCTCTCCTTCTCCTTTCTCTTCCTCCCAGAGGGTCCATGCTCCGGAAAGGGCCCTCTGGCCACCCGAAGACCGCCCACGTCCCACCACCGCCGCCTGCACCCACCGCGGGAGTTCAGGATGGACAAGGCACTCCGGACGCATTCAGTCCCAGCCGACCCTCTGGGAAGCATCCTCGCGGTTCCCAGGAGCTGTTCCGATCACGCCCGTGCCGCCACCGCCGTTGCAACGCCGCCGCCGACGTCACCCGCAAGTCATCGCCGGCTTCGAGACTAGGAGAGCGCCTCCCCCTTCTCCTCCTCTTCCCCTCTCTTCAGCTCTACTCTCCCCTTCCTCATCCCCAAAAGACTTGACGCCAGAGGCCTCTGCTTACCGCCGTGCCGCCGCCGTCGCCACCGGCTACCGTCGCCTGCCATCACGAGGAGCCCCAGCCGCTCCAACGCTCGCAGCTCCACGCTGACAGTCCAGGAAGACTCCCCACATCGTCCCGAGCATGGCCGAGCCGCTCCACCGGCAATCCAAGCCCCTGCGCCGCTCCAGCCGTCGCTGCCGACCACCTCGCCGGAGCTCGGGTGGGTGGGGACGTCTTGGACCTCCCCAAGCCTCGCTGTCGCCTCTCGGAGCCTCACCGTGCCGCCAAGATGCTTCCTCGGGCCTCCGCACGCTCCGACAGCCCCTGTGCAATCTCTGGAAGGTCGTCGGAAAAGATCGCTGGCGATCTCCGGTGATCTTCGAATGGGCCTTTTATGGCCCATTCAGTTTAGTTTTTGATTATTGCATTTAAGTCCTTAATTTACTACATTTCAGTCCGTTTTTATTTGATATGGCTCCAGACATTTGCATTTTAGTCCATACAGTTTTAAAATAGTTTTTTATTCTTTATTTTATTTGTGAATTTTGTATTTAGCCCCCTGAAGAGTTTATCTTTTAATTCCTAACATATTGAATCATGTTTTTATCATTTTTTAAGTCCAGGAATTTACATTTAGGTCTCTAAAATTTGCTGAAACACTTTTTCTCTATGAAAATTGCAATATGAATCCTGAATTCTTCAAAAATCACACTGTGCATGATAAAAATTGAATTTTCTTCACAGTTTGGTCCTGGAAATTTACAATTAACCCCTAGAATTTTTAAAAATGAGTTTTGACTGTGAGTTTTACATTTTAAACCCTAGGATTCATCATAATTACACTGATTAACCTAAAAACTCATTTTTTATCACAATCAGGCCCCTGGAATTTTACATAAAAGCCCCTGAATTCATGTTAAAGTATTCTTGAACATAAAATTTACATTTTGACCCATAGATTATTTCTAAATTCCTCATTTAGGATTTTTAATTGTTTTCCATCATATTTTGGGCTATTTTTCACCCTTGTTTTGTATTTAATCACAGAATCCACTTGCAAATCATGTTTTCACTGAGATTTGATCTTTTGCCCCGCATTTTGGCCGCATTTGCACTCATGTAAATTTTGCACTTTAGTCCCTAGACTTTCAGAAAATTATTCAAGTGCAATTTTTGCATCCTTGTGCCACATTGATATTGGATTCATCATTTGCATGTTAGAATAAGGACCATGAACCTGTTTTCCATCCAGTTTTTCGCTTTTTTCGCGAATTTTGTATTTTAGTCCCTATGATTGTCATTTATTGCATTTACATCCTTTTGGTGATTTTTTTCTTCTCCCAGTTTTTTGCAAATGACATTATCCAGACATTTAGCGTATATTTTGACATATCTTAGGACATGCATCGCTCCCATGCAAGCACATGTCATTTCTGGCCAGGGAAAATGACCAAATTGCCCCTATACCCCAACTCATGAGCATGCATCTCGATCTTTGCATTTAGTCTTGCCATGGCATACATATTAGCATAATTGGAGCATGATTCAGGTTTAGCAAACATTCATCTAGCCTTTAGCTAGCAATTAGACTAGAAAGACCGAGTTTCTCGGGCGTACGAGGGTGCCTAACACCTTCCTCGTGCGTAATAGGAATTCTTACCCATCATCTTGTTAGTAGACATCCAGCCTTCCCATCTGCATCCCATGTGTTCAACCTTTTGTGGTTTTCCTCGTCTTTCCTTTAAAAGACTAGGTGGCGACTCCTTTTCTTTTCCTTTAATCTTTCCTTGCGCCTTCGCCATCTTGGCATGGCTGTGATCTCCTTTCTCCCTCCTTCGGGTTGACACGGTCACAGTTTCTATATATTACATATAACATCATACAAGCACAAGAAGCTTGTGCTGTCACCAATCCATACTACAGGCCGATGAATCCATACTTGTGTTGAATAGTTCTATATTGAAAAAGTAAGGATTAGGACTTGTGGTTATGTATAAATGGACTCCTCCACTCATAGCTAATTGAATTTGAATTGGATATCTATATTTCAACATGATATTAGACTAACCTCTGTAACCATGTCGGCGACAGCCTCGTGCGTGGCGCAAAAAGCCAAATACGCATGGGTTGGCGAAGTCACGGCAAAAGAATATTGTAATCATGTCGGCGGAGAGATCGCAAAGAAAATGCGAAAGGTCGGCAAAATCACGACGAAAAAACAAAATAAAATGCAAAAATGCAGTAGTCGCCACCTAGTCTATTATGGAAGACGAGGAAAACCTTAAACATGAAAAATCATGCAAAACAATAAAAAAGTAAAGTCTTCGAAAACCAGAATTGCGGGTAAGGATCCCTGTTACGTACGAGGAAGGTGTTAGGCACCATCGCAAGCCCGATAAAATCGGTCTTCTATGATTTCTCCAATGCTTATGAAATGTTGGCTTTTCAGCCTTTTGCTATATACGCCCGAGGGCGATATGCCATGCCATGTTAGGTGCCTTATGCTAAATAGGTGCATGATGTGCGGGGTGTGTCCTATGCTCAGAAATATCACTCTTTTATCCCGGGTCAAGTGTATAATGCAAGGATATTGCATAATCAAATCAAAGTTGTATCATTCACGAGTGATTTATCAACATTGCTCTATATGCAAATGCAAACACATAAAACAGTAAAAAACGAAGTGTGCCTTCCTAGTAAATCCAAGAGGAAAACCAGGGAAAATCCAGAAGAAAAGCAAATCGAGAAAGCATGACAAGGATGTGTAAAAACATGCTGTATGCTAAAACAGAGCAGTGTGCTGGTTTGGTGCGTCAGACTGGTGCGCCACCTATGTGCGCCTAGGTGGTCCAGAGTGTTCCAGAATCAAAACAGAGCAAATATGCGAGGCTAAATCTTATAAAGATGCATTCTGGAAAGCTGAATCATGTAAAAATGCATTCGGGAAAACTGTAAAGATTCGAGGAAACCAAATCAAATGCATTGGCTTTTAAAACATGATTCAAATGCAAGTGCTTGTGAGTCTTGCGCTCAAGGGCTAATAGCCTCACGCAAGGTCACACCTATCCAACTAAAATGAGGAAAACAAGATCATCCAAGTCTCTGGATTATGGGCTGAAGCACAAGCTTTCCGTATAGGATAAATGTGCTGAATACAGCCTACCAGAGTCCATATGGACTGATCAATCGGATCGGGAAAACATGGCAAAAACCCATAAATCCATAGCAAAGCGATCGTGCAAGACCAGAGAATCAATATAACAGAAATCGCTCGGAAAGCCAATCGGAAAGCCAAAGTATACACATATGCAAAATGCCCTCCGACCAGTCTGTGCAGCAGATGCATGCGCCAGACTGGTGCTCTGGTTAGGTGCGCCCCAGGTTTTGGTTCAGGCTGCTGCTGATCCAGAACCCAACCCAGAACTGCCAGTGGACAAGGTGATTTATGCTAACAGACTGATGCAGATGCTACGATTAAATACTGAAAACATGATGAATGCATAGGATCTAGAATCACCATGTAAATCATGCATTAGAAATAAAACAAGTTGATGGGTTCATGCATGAATGAAAGCATGCCGAATGCCAAAACATGGAGATTTTCTAGATAAAATGCCAATCATAATATATGAAAGCATGCTTCTATATGAGAGAGCATATACACGCATGGCAACATACTATGTGCAAAAACATGATAAAGGATGACAACTTGTGCAAGCTTATGCTAGATACAAAACAAAGATAGCATGGAGATTATTTAGCATGAGGAGCTAGCAAGCATGTTTATCACAAAACTTCATAAAACAGCATATATCATGGATTTTAAGCATGTCTTATCATATTTCTAAAATTACATTCAAAAGAAAAAGAGGTAGAAAGCCTACCTCTTAAGATGTTTCCTTCTTGAAAATATCAGAAATAAGATGATCCTTGTTGCTTTGGAAGGACCAAGGGTGCTTTGGGATGCAAAGGAAAGCTCCAAAATACGAGTGTAGGTCGTTGGGTGGAAGGAGGAACTCGTGCAAAAAGCTTGCTTAGTGCAGATCTGTTTTTCAGATTTCAGCACAGGATTTCTCTCCCAAAAAAGGTGTCTTCAAATGGTTGCCTATGGATCTCTATTTATAGGGATCTATCAAAGGGTAACTCATGAGAAACGAAGGGCCTTGCAAACGAAAAGCCTCGA
>JAMKQA010003451.1:0-44717 GCA_024699735.1 Posidonia australis
TCTTTCCAATTTTCAAAACCCATTTTCCATTTCATTCTTTTCGTTGCAGGACTCTGTTTCCTTGCAACACTTGACCCTCCACTGGGGTCCCAACACAAGCCATCAAAACCACATTAAAACCATAAATTGGGTCTCAAGCCCAAAAACCACACAAAACCATCTTTTCGTTCATTTGTAGGGTCAAAACCCAAAACCACACCCAAATCTATTTGTTTGGGGTTCCACATGCCTCCATGTTGTTACACGGGGCAAACAACATTCACATAAAATCCACTATACCAAAACAACCACTTAACATTCATTAAAAAAATCACCTTGTTACCTTCAAAAGTCAGGGTAAAAACGGCATACCGAATTTTCAATTCGGTATACCGAAATTTCCTGTTTCGGTATACCGAATTTTTTCGGTATGCCGAAACCCCCTGTTTCGGTCGACCGGAAGATTTCGGTCTACCGAAACCTGGGTCCTGGCCTAATCTGCTAGGATTTCGGCATACCGAATTCTTCGCAGACAGGACACACCCTAGTTCTGGCAGCGTAAAATCGCCCCAAGTGGGAGTTTCGATCGGACCTCCCAAACATGCATCATAAATTTCCATAAAAACATGAGGTGTAGACCCTCAAGTTTACTTCAAAACCCCTCAAACCATTCTTGATTTCATCAACCACAAAATTCATACGAAAATCAAAAGCGGAAGGGGCTCAAGAACAGCTACTTTAGCCTTCAACCCCAAAATCACATTTTCCCCACAAACATGAATCCTAACCGCATGATCTCTACATTCTCATGCAATACAACACATTTCCATTCATTTCATGATTTTTCTACAATTTTCCAAGCATTTATCACAATTTTCATGCAATTAATCCTACTGTTAACAAAACAGCAGACGGAGGAAAAGGATGGGGTCACGTACCTGGCACAGCACACGGCGACCTTCCCCACACCCCGGCGAACCCCCTCGCACCTCGACGGAGCCTCCTCTACCGGCGGAATGCATGGACGGCTCACCACCTCCTCCTAGTTCGCGCGCCTCAGCTCCCTTTCTTCTCTTCCTTTCCTTTCTCGCCGCACTCTCCCTCTGCCCACTCCCGCCTCCCTCTCTTATTTCCGCCACCGTTCACTTGGTGCCGATCACCCATCTCGTCGGATGAGATGGGGAGGCACGGGCCTCCATCGTTGGTGGCACGGGTGGAAGAAGAGAAAGAAGAAGACGAAGAATGGGTGGAAGGGCATGGCTCGTGAGAGAAAAAGAAGGAGAAAGAGGAAGAAAAGAAAAGAGGAAAGAACGGCACGCAAACCAAGGCAACTGTGCATCCTAAAATCGGACTCCACATTGGTCTCAAATCACAGGCAGATGCATAAAAAGCCAACTACAGCCTCACACAACCAAGAAACAACAGATTACCCATTAATAAATCATTATACACAATATTGCAAATAATTACATGGTTTACAATAAAAATGGGTAATCAGGCGCAGATGTCACACGTTTAGACAAAAACGACATACCGTAAGAGAAACGGCATACCGAGTTAGGGAAAAACGGAACATGCGTCAGAAGAAACGGTACACTCATCGACCTTCCGATTCCATGAAGAGGAAAAGTAAATCGGCATACCGAAGAAAAAATGACATACCGAATCAGAAGAAAACAGAACATGCATCGGAATTCCGAAGAGCTGAGGAATCAAAGAAAGATGCAGAAACGGCATACCGATGGAAAACGACATACCGTTTCAGGAGAAATCAGTATACCGAAATAAAAACGGCATACCGAATTGACCGTAAAATGCAGACTAAAGGACAAAACGACACACCGAAGGACAAAACGGCATACCGAAGGACTAGCCGTTTGTGACCGTTATTGTGGTCGTTAGACACAATTGATGAAGGTCATGTGGCTATAAATACAACTCATTTATGCCTCCTTAAGGACACACATTGAATACTTGTAATTCATCATTTCCTTTAGTCTTTTACTCTCCTCACAAGCATTCTGTAAGCAGAGTGTTGTAATCAAGCCTTGTGAGAAAAGGTCTCTATTGTAAAGCTTCAAAGAAAGGGCTCTAGCTTCTCGGGGTGTAGAGAAGTGAAAAGAGCAAGAGAATAGTTGGTGGAACTACCAACAAGTAAGTTCTCTTTCATTTAAGAATAAGGGAAAAATCTCAAGAGGGTCTTGAGGAGTGGACTAGGCGGGGTTGCCTAACCACTATAAATCAATTGTGTTTATCAATTACTCTCATCCCCTTCTTGTACTTTAAATTCTGTTGTGCATGATAAGTAGAATTTCGTAAATCAAATTACTTATCATTTCTGATTGTTGTTAAAATTGGTTATAGAAATATTAAAAACTAAAATTCTCTATTCACCCTCCTCTAGAGAAGCCTTTCAATCCTATGACCACAAGGTTAACGGCCGCCACTTGTTGAGTAAACAAGATCTGAATGGGGTTGGCAAAGAACTTTTCAATGGTAAAGTAAACAATGAAAACGATTAAACAAATCTACAAGCAAAGTACATCAATATTTACGTAGAAAACCTCTTCGATGTGAGGAGTAAAAACCACGAGACCTATCGGTCTACTTCCAAATCTCCACTATAATCAAATGGGTACAAATAAGGTATTTACTAGTATTTTACTAGAGGAATCACATGCACATCACAAGTACACAATGACACAAGCAACAACAACATAAAACAAGAGGTAATGTAGTTTTACCCAAATTCGGCCTCCTTTGTTTCAGAAAATTCTGCTATCACTATACTACTCCAAAAATAACGAAACTTGGCATGAAGGAAACTCCACGAATCCTTGAACTACTGAAAAAATTTCAGCCAAAACGAACTTCGTTTCACCCCTCAAACTAACATTCTACCAAGAGTGCGCGCTGTAGAATTGTAGTGACGAACTCCCTCTAAAACCCCTTTCGATTTTGACTCTTCACTGTTCTGATCACCCATCCAACCGTCCAATCTGAAGAATAGTGAGTCACGACCTTGTTAGTAAAATCTCAGCTCGATCCGACCACAAACAGCCTTTCGATCGGCCCTATGATCAAGGTAGTGTAGCAGCAAGAGAGATGAACGAAAATCAACCACTCCTTTTCTCATGAAAAAGTATTGTGTTGCCTTCTTTATCTTTCTCCACGAGTCTTAATAAAGTTTATAGATAAATTACACGAAGGTTCCTATAAAATAAATAAATAGTAAAGTAAATCATCTTTCATGTGGAAGGAAACCCAACATTATGACCATGCCATCGACTCTGCCAGCGGCCATGATCTCCACCACGACCTCGGACGAAGTTGTTGAAAGAAAGGGAAGGGCCAGAGTTTTGAGTGACAAGTGCAGAACTAGTACTTGGCGTGACTAAGTGTTTCATTAGCTGCTCCTCTTGCACTAGTGGGTCAAAAAGGTCATCAAACGTTGTGGTTGGTCAGAAATGTAACGACACGGTGAATTCTTTGAATTCCGGCCCAAGACCGTCAACAACAAAATCAATCATTGAGAAGATAATTAGTCATAGGCCGAGAGGATGGCCTTTTTAGACTCCGAAGTTGGTCACGAAGACTTGTAATGTGAATTTTTGACAGTGGAGAGAGACTTTTGTTGGGGAGAGTTCATGCTTCCACGGCACTAGAGCAAGAAAGAATAATAGTTGGAGGGGATGTAACTAGTCTGTCGGTTTTCAGCCGAAGAGCATGGGCTGGAGAGTTTTCATTGGGAGGCGAGGGAGGTGGGGTGAACTAATGGCAGATGACATGTGAAAGGTCATGTATGACCAAGACATCCATGAATTGTGATTGCTAGCAAATGAAATGAAGGTGTGCTTCTCCATGGGTTTACCTAGATATGGAATTCGGACCGGGTCGGGCCGGGTCCACGGGCCGATTGTATTTTTTCCCATTGTGAGCGGGCCGGGCCGACCAGCGGGCCAAACTGGGCCTAGTCCCCGGGTCGGGCCGGGCCTGCCCGTTTGGCCTGGTCCGGCCTAGGGCCCACGACGGGCCTGACCTGGTCCGACCCGTGGGTGATTTTTCCAGGTCTAGGTTGGACCGGACCGGGACTGGACCGAGCGGGCCTGGGTCGACCCTGCCCGTTTTCCATGTCTAGGTTTACCTATTAAAGGTGGTGGGAAGGGAGGGGACGTCATGGTAGGGTTTGCTGAGTTCGGGAGGAGGGGAGGTGGTGGAAAAACCACAAGAATCCATGGATACCTCTGACTCTGTTACCATGAAGAAAAGGAGAGCAAAAGGATGATGGAGGGAAGAAGTGTTTTGACTGTCCACTCTAGCAGATGTATATTGTTGTATATTGTAGAAGAGTACAAGGATACTACGGAGACAACACGAACAATGTATAAACTCTAAAAGAGTACAGAAGAATCATGTTATTTTAACAATACTTGGGAATACAAACTGTATTCAAGTTTTATCCGAAGTTTTAAATATGCATACTGGTGTGACAATTTCCAAATCAGACATTTAACAATTCTTAGGGAAAGTTGGCCACACAGAATGATCAATGATCCAGTCGTAGTTCCAAATATGATTGCTTAAGGAATTCAGCAAAAAATAGCACGTGACAGGATATTTGATGATCCAATTATATGTTAATAAATAATAATGTAGATGTTAACATCTAACCTATCAGGTCTACTTTGTTGACCATCATGCATTTGTTCTTGGCAACCGTCCACTTCATGTAATCCATGTTACATGCAAGCCAAATGTCAAAGTATCATCTTTTGCATTTCCATTGAAAACGGAAGGGTGCGTGATCATGTTTCCAACACGTTACCACTTCTCTCGTCACTTAATATTCCAAGAGCTCTCCATGTTGATAACATTAGTCCTGTGGAACATGAGATCATGTTGGAGGCATGTGGCTCATGACAACTTTATAAGCATTCATTCGATTGTTTAGTGCACCTCTGGCAGCTTCTAGCTTATGAGAATAACAGTCCATTTCCCATGAATCCAAGCCTTCAGTCCCCATCTTCTGTCTTGAATTTCCCTGCTAGTTGTGACTTGTTCCCATGTTATGGACCAGGCCGGAATTGGAAGACCGGACCAGAGCAAAATCGGGTCGGTGATTCAACGTTTCAATCCTATCTTCGTCTCAAGTCGCAGACCTTTTGCCTCTCAACCCTCCGTTTCCAAATGGATTAGGACTTTCTTACATTCGAAGACAAAAATGGCATTCCAATGGTCAGGGATCGGAAGTCATTCAGAATATTTGACCCACTTTAGACCGGTCCAGTGATGCAAACTAAACCACAAAAGGAACCAAGCAAATAACCAATTAGTAGGTCAACCAAACCACACACAAAAAGCTAAAAAAAAAAAAAAAAAAAACAAGCAATTAGAGTTAGAATCCGGGTCGGCCCGGTCCAAAAAAACAAAGGCCCGATGTCCGGGCTCGGCCAGCCCATAGGCTGGATCGGGTCGAACCAGGCCGAGTCTTTGTTGACAGGTCATGGGCCCAGCACAGCCCATTGTCCGTTGGTGGGTCGGGTCGAACGAGGCTGGGTTGGTCCACGATCTTTTTGGTTTGTTTTTTTTTAATTTAAATTTCCAAGTCGGTCTGACCCGACCTAGTTTAATTTACAGGTTAAAATGGACCTACTCTATGGACCTGAGTTGACTTGACACGTGAGCCCAACACGATCCACGGTCCACGATGAGCCTCATCCAACCCGATCCATTTTTGAGATCCATGGACCCAAGTCGTGCTGGATCTGGATCAACCCAGCCTAATTTCCATGTTTACAAGCAATCTTCAAATTATTATCAGGACTAACTAAACCCCACAAGGAACCACTAAACCCAGTGACGTGCTAATGCATAATGCTATCCAAAAATGAACCGGTTCAGTGGTAAACCCTCCCAACCCTGGACTGCGTCAGACCATGTGAAACTTTCCTTTTTCTGTCCCCTTTTTCAACTTTTCCACCCGTCGTCTTACCGAACTCTATAATATCGGTATCTCCGATACGGATCGAGGTGGTTTCTGGTGAGAAAATTGTGGGGGGTCGTGTGTTCGTTCTTCCCTGCTACCACCAGAAAAACGTACCCTTTTGGCCAAACTGCCCAAATCTGGTCTCTTCTCCCTCACATTCTGCAATTTCCGAAGCTTCCAATTCGCACTAGAGCAAGCAAACAGTAGCATGCTGGAGACCAACTAGTGGAGAGTGAGAAGGAAGCAATTGACGTGTACCCACGGACCCATCTCGGTGCTTTGCAGAGGGAAGCCCCTCACATGGAAAGCAGGAGCCATTTCCGCCGCTTCAGGAGCTCCTTGCTTCTGACGTTACCGTCTGAGATCGTAAATCTGGTGCCTTGATCTGGATCTTCTCCTCTAGTCTTTCGCTGCTTTTGTTGGTGAACTGGTGATAGTGACGGTGGTGGGTTTGTTTCGGTCTGGTTTTGGGAGGTATGGAGGAAAGCGGGCTGCTTTCGTGGGGAGCGTTCTGGTCTGTATTCGCCATTCTTCAGTGGTGGGGGTTCAATGTCACGGTCATCATCATGAACAAGTGGATTTTCCAGGTGGGTTTCTGTCCGTGCCCTTGCATTCGCTTCAATTTTCCCTTCCCCAGCCTTTGTATTGTTTGCCGTCTGTGAAAAAATTACTCTTTTGAACGGTTTTTATTGTTCGTAGGATTAATCTTTGGTTAAAAGTAGTTGGAATATGTTTTCTCCTCGGATTTTCTGGCAATTGATAAGATTTGGTCGGGGCTTTGTTTGTCTGAAGTCATTAAGTGGTCTGATGAAAGCAGAATGGCACAACCATCTGAGTAGTAATATCAAGGAAGGCATCCTTTTACTAACTCTCTCAAATGTTTAGGGAAGAATTGAGGATCTAATAAAGGAAACACACCTTTTTATCAATTTCGAAGAAAAATCAAATCGGCAAATAAATACGTTCATTACTTCAATGTCCTATTTGCTGGACGATTTATTTCTTCAACTTATTTTAGATATACTCTTGAAAATTGAAATGCTAATGTCGACTATCCTGAGCTGGAGATACTTTCAAGCAGAAGAGGTGATACCACCACACAACATTCATGATAAAGCAGTTCTTATGTAATATAATCTGCAAATTAATTGAAGATTAATTGTTACCAGTGAAATTATTGTTACAATGGTTGGTGTACAGTGCAAGAAAAATAGGTGCATGCATATACCTTGCGCTTCATATTATAGAGGACAACATCAGGCTACATCAGAAGAGGGGAAATAAGAAAAAATGTTTGGTCTAAACAGAAATTGACATTGTGGTTTTAACCTTTTCAGTTGGATTCACTGACAGTTCATCCTCATACTTTGTTTCATACAGAAATTGGATTTCCTGTTTCCATTGACTGTGTCGTGCATTCACTTTATATGCTCTGCTGTGGGAGCGTATCTTGCTATCAAAGTGCTGAAACTTAAACCGCTTATTGAGGTTGATCCTGAAGACCGCTGGAGGAGAATATTTCCCATGTCATTCGTTTTTTGCATCAACATTGTGCTGGGCAATGTGAGCCTACGATACATCCCGGTTTCCTTCATGCAGACGATAAAATCGTTCACTCCTGCAACAACAGGTTAGTGTTCGGCCTTTTGCCATATTCACCATACAACCAGTATTATCCTTATTTAATTCTATGCCAAACAGTCATTCTTCAGTGGTTGGTTTGGAGTAAATACTTTGAATGGCGCATATGGGCTTCTTTGGTACCCATCGTTGGGGGAATACTTCTTACCTCTATAACAGAGCTTAGCTTTAATGTTCTTGGATTTTGTGCTGCTCTATTTGGTTGCTTGGCCACATCCACAAAGACTATTCTGGCAGAGTCTCTACTTCATGGATACAAATTTGACAGGTACTGTTTCAATGATTTATCTTCATCGTATTCCACAAAAAAACAATGTTTCATATGTGTTTTCTTGCCTGTTTTACTGTTTTTTTTTAATCAATTCGATATTTACCTCTTTCTTCCTGTTACATAAAATAAATATGCAAAGAGTTGCACTTAATCTCAATTGAAACGATGCCATTAGATCCTTCTCCTAAGGCTTACATTTGACAATCAATATTAAGCTTGCTTTCCGTTTCCTCAAGGTGTTCCCATCATCAAGTAGTAGTTTGAAATTTGTAATGATTCTAGCAGTACTTTGTATTACTTTTTGCAACAGGTCTTGTTCAGTAATGTCCAAGAAAAGCTTTGAGACAATAACTCTTAAAAAGATGGGGCCTAGGTATTGGCTAATCATGTGCCTTCTCTTGATCTGTCATTTCAACTGCATTTGAGATTAGTGATCTAAAACAATGAAGGGCTTTTTGCGTATGTACTATTAAAAGCTACTTAAATTGTAGATGTATCCCTCATTACTGTGTAATAACTAGTATACCCTTCAAAATTTACTCCATTACCATATATACCTTTCTGTTAGTAGACCTTACATTTGTCGTTGGTTTACGCTGTTAAATTGGATAAATTGATGCATGTATCCCTTAATAACAAAATAAAATCGAAAGATCGTTGGTTTTCCCATTTCTTTCTCCTTCCCTGTCGAAGAATTTTGAAGAAGTAGCTAGGACGAGGTGCCAGGAAGGGTTAGTAGTGGAAGGAGGTGAAGGTGGTGGACCGATGAGGGAAGAAGGCATTGTTGGGATGGTGGTGGAGAGAGCGGTGGATAGTATGATAAGTAGAGCAATGGACTTAGATGAGGCCGCAACAAGTGTTGACGACAAGTAGGATGGTTTGCAAGGAGTGCCAAGGCAAAGGTGGATGAAATACTGTCTGGAACAAGTTGAAGTGCAAGAGACGAGGGAGAGGAGTAGGTAGCAAGTGGTGGGGTGGTGGCTAACGTGCATAAGGAAGAGAGGCAGATGATGTCAAAGAGAAGAGTTTAGTTTGGGGTGAGAGATGGGTTTTGATGGTTGATATGGTAGAGCTTGAAATACTGGTGCTATTGTTGTGGTATGGTAGTGTAAACTATTGTGGAACATAGTAGTTAGAAAGCAAGAGATGTTCAATAAAATCGTTGCTGTGTTGTAGATCAAGATAACTACATTGTTACGGCTCTAGAGATGTAGAAGTCAGAAATCAAGAGAAATAGTGATGAGTACGTTATACTTAACCGCAAGTGTACATCGTACTATATAGTATGTATGTAAGTACGGATTGATCCTACAAAGAAAAGTGTTTTAAAAATAATGATTTATTATTAATTATTAAAATGAGTTTGAGAGAGATGATATTTAAAATTAAAACTAGAATGTCAAAATGCAATCAAATTAATTTAAACCTAGAGTTTCGAATCTATTTATGTGACATTGAGAATGCATAAATAAATTTACTCTATCTCTTGTTTTAGATTTCAATATTTGATTAAATGATTTTTACTCTAACAAATATATACTATATACTATACATCATAGAATATCAAGTAAAGAATAAAAATACATAGAGTCAAATAAATCAAATGATATATGACAGATCTGAGATTATATACATAACCTTCAAACCATTCTTCCTTGAGAATAGACTAAATAGAGAAATTCAATATTAGCTTATTAAAGTTTATCGAATGATGAGTAATCTATGTAATATATATTTAGTCTACATAATTATAGTAATAGAGTACAAAAGAAAGAACAAAACTTATTCATAGCATTTCAATTCATATAAATTTCATATCAACCTTAGAACTAAAAACTTAACCAAGTATGATAACAACAAGCATTAAAATAGAAGATGACGAACGAGAAATACAAGACAAAATTAAAGAGAAAAAATAAACTTATATTAACAAGAACTTGAGATTACAATTGGAATAATGCTGGAGAGTCTTCCACAACAATAGAGAAAAAATTTAAACCTAAAAGGTGGAAGATGATCTTATATATCTATACAAGGGGTTATTTTATAGACTTACAATGATTTATTTATGTCGAAGATAAATTCAAATACAAACTTTGAATTCTAACTTCAAATATAAGATATTTTTAATTAAAGATCGTAATACCTGAAGACTGGGTTAAAAATATACTCCACAGGCGCATGAGAGGTGTCGGTTGCGTAATTAGGCGCTTGAGAGGCATTCACGTCAGTCAAGATAAGCTCTAACTTGGTTAATCCATTAGATGATATTATTCTAAGTATTTATGCACTTGGAAAATGTGCATTTGATCCATTGACGTAGCTTTAGAATTTTCCATTGGAAAAAATATCTTCTTTTTTTATACATTTATTCTTTTTCTCTTCTTTTTTTTTTAAATTCTTTCTAAGTTCCTAAGTTCTTGCAAAATTTACGCAAAACACTTTGAATAACATTATTTATATACAAAATAGATAAATATGGGAATAAAATATGTATGTATTATAAGTAAATCAAAGAAAGACACTTTTGAAGGGAGATGAAGAGAGATTAGGGTATTTACGTCATTTTATTTAACTTAATTGTGCAAACCAGTGGGAAATGCAATGTCTATTAATGGCATAGAATTAAACGTCGGTTTCGTGTCGGACTTCGGATCGACAAAAATAAGAAACGTGTCGGACATCGCTGGAAATATTAGTGGAAATACGGTAAATTTACGGAAGTTTATAGAAATGGTCAAAAAACTTTGAATTTTGATTCGAAACACTAGGATAAGCTAAAATAAGCAATAATCTATATCTCAGACTATTTATATCAACTTTCTCAATATGTATTACATTAAAATATAGTAGATGGATTTAATAGAAATATCCTAAAGTATAAATAATACATAAAAATACTTAATAAATGTTTAAAAACAAAAATACTCAAAAAAGTTACATTATACACGCTTAATATTATGAAGAATGCCTAGGTTAATCAACTTATTCTTCTTGTACATTAGTAATGTTGCTTTCCTGATAAATTTTTTATCGAATTTGGGACTTTCTCCACAACACGTAGTTCTGATATTCATTGATGAAGTAATGGTATTATGATATTAGCAGTTGTATTAGAAATCTCACTAGTGGATATTGTGGAATTATATATATTTGTTAAAGAATTTCTTGGGACTGTTGAGGGATATAAGAATGACTTGGAGGATGTTTAGATGGTTGCTTTTCATATTGTGTTGGAGGATGTGCATAATAAAAAATGAGTCCATATCCTATTCAGTTTGTACGTTTGGAGTATAAGAAGATTCAATTCTTATTCAATCATTTTCAGTGTTATAGTTTATTTGTCTAATAGAATCACCTCCATAAAAATTATAATCATAAGGATTTCTAGAATCATGAATACTCAAAGAGTCAAGTGAGTCTAACAAAGATCCTATTGTATAACTGTTCCAAGAATCTTCATCTAGTTGTTGATCACAACGATCCCTTCATCGATAATGAATTTCTGGTCGGACTCCATGTTCCTCATCTTGTGTAGCATGTGAAAACATCCTTCCCTGTAAATGAGCTAAATGACCTTTATGTCTTTATTTGTTCTTGTGACTCTTCTGTTGCTGGTGGGGCCACATCTCTAATGTTACTATCATCGTTGTCTAGTGGTTGTGTGTCCTCATCATCTGCGCTACTGTCATCTCTTAAGCCTGAAGTATGTCCATGAGAGCGTCTTGATGAGCTTATATATTTCTCTATATTAATGATCATTTCACTAACAATTCTAGGAGATGGTTACCTTGTTCTTCATTTAGAATTGGTTCTATATTTTCTTGCAACCACTAAAGTATGAAATAATCTTTTTTGTTCTTGTTATAAATATATGCAAGATCTATTGGGTCCATATAGTTTTTTTCTTCTCCATTTTTAATATGTTTTATTCTCAGTCTCATGTTATAGTGTACAAATACCAAGTCATTCAACGTTGCAGTGTGCAATCTATTTCTTCTCTTTGTATGAATAAGGTTGAATGTACTTCAATTTCGTTCACAACTACATGCTGCTGCTGTTTGAAATAAAACTTTTACAGTAATATTCTTCAGATTTGGAATATCTGTTTTATTTAACATCCATCATTTACCTAAAATATAATAGTTAGTTATTAGCTATATTATGGAGTTATATTATGAAATAAAAGAAATGATATTAAAAACATTACTTGGAATCATTGTACCATGAGAATATATCGTGAGGCTTTTCAAATGACATAAGTTTATTTTGAAAGTACTTTATTTCATTGAGAGCTTGTATTTGGACATTGACATTAGACTCTACTTTTTTGATTACATCTTTAACAAATGTTAATAAATCAGTACGGTTACCAAGTTGATGACCGTACTGGAATGTAGAATCAAATAATATGCTATATTAACAAAAAAACTCATTTAGTTAACAATTATGTAATAAATGAAACATAATGATAAAAAAATATGAATGTACATGTTAAAATACTTACCAATTTCATGTAGAGGATGAAGAAACATGTTAGATCATCTATCATCTATAATTTTGAGATATGTCTTAGATAATCTGTATATTGTATCAGCCACAACATTTTTCATCAATCTCATAGCCTCATATAAGAAACCGATGGTAGGCTTCTTATCATCATTCATCAATCTAAGGATCTTTGATACTAGTGCCATAATATGTACAATATTTCGGTAGTTCTCTAAAAAATGTACATTATTTATAATTGAATTTATTCTCCTACCAAATGAACTTTCACTCTCGTGGTATTTGTATCATTGTGGTGAATTGAACATATACTTTAGTCCATTTCTTCGATCAATCATACTTTAGAGTGTAATATAATCTGTTGTAAATCTAGAGTCGGTGACTCCTATACGAATCAAATTACCACTACAATACTCGAGTGACCTCATTAAAATTAGTAAAAATGAGTGATTGTAAATGAGATTTGTTACAACTTTTACATCTCTTACTATTTTTTTTACCAACTTTGTCTTCCCGAAGTCTTTAAGTATTAGATTAATACAATAAACTACACGGTGTTCAATTTATGTTATATTTTCTCATAATCCTGGAACCAATCTTTTTAAAGTTACTTCTATTATCAGTCACAATGTACATCACGTTTGATACTTCCACTTGTTTAATGATTTCTTTTATTTACTTGTATACGTACTTGTAATCTTTGATAACGTTAGAAGCATCAATGGACTTCAAGAAAATTGTACGACTATCATAGTAAATCATGAAGTTGATGATTTATTTTCTTATGGTACTTGTTCAATTGACAGTCATCCTATAGGTTGGTCATTGTCATTTCAAGTTATTAATGTAAGTTTCTAATTCTTCATTTTCTGTTTTAAGGTATTTTTTTATGATCTCATGCTTAGTTGGTGTCTTTACTCCCGTACCTTCTTTTACTGCAACATCAAGCATATATTATAGATAAAGTCTTTTTGCTGTTTTTACATGGATATCATTGAAGAACATATATTTTACTACAGCTTCATTAACTTTTTCCCTAGTATTTTCAAACATGTCTTTAATCATCTTCTGCTTTGAGACTTTTTTTTTAACTGTAGCTGCGTCTAGATTATCGTATCTTTGAGTATATGTTCTGAACATACTATTAATACTTTTATCTTTATTTTTTTGTGTCATGTCACTGCCACTATCACTTCCACTTATAAGTTCGGGTACTACTCGTACTATGAAATCTTTCAATTTATTTTCTATGTCATTCTTCATATTTAGACTCCATTACTAGTCTTCTATACATTTCTCTGTCTTCTAAAGTGCTACAGTCTACAGAATAAATCATATCATCATCTGAATCCAATATGGGAATAGCACCAGAAGTATCTTCATTGAAAAGAATCTTGTTGAACCTTTCTTCTTTTCTCTTCTTGTCAATTTTCTTTACTTTAGTGTCCTTTAATAGCTTTCTTATTTGAGCAGAAACTACAAATGGACACGATTTACACTTAGCTACAGTACTGTATCCACCAGTAAAGTGTTGTTTTAATCTTGTTATTCCTCCACTCTTTATTTGCTTGTCACAGTATTTATATTTTTTTTTTTATCTATCATTGTCAATAAGATTAACATACAACTAACTTGGATCTTCTGATTTAATTACCCTAACGTCACTAAGACCTCCACTACTTTCAGATCTTGAGGAATTTAACATTATGAAGGCTGAAAATAAATGATAGTTGTCATTAATTTAATAAAATAATGTATTCAAATATTTTCTGATTTTCTATATATTTTAGTGGTTTTTACAATCGTTCCTGATTTTTTTTCAATTTTTCTTGATTTTTTAATTAATTATGAAATATTTTGATTTTTTTAAAAAATATAAAAATTTACTAATTTATATAATTATATATCAAGTTATTAACATCAAGATTCAAAATAATAAAATAAATTTGAAAAAAAACCTTAGATCTATGTAATATTATGTTAGATTTTACAAAGATTTAGGTTTATACTTTATATCTAAGATTACATGTGAATTTAAAAAAAATGACGTTTAAATGGAAATTGTTTTAAACAATACATTCTTGTGGTTATGGCATGATATAAAAGTAATACAACAATATTAAAATGGTAATATTAAGCATGAGATAAGTATAAATTATAGATAATAAAATTAAATCAACGAATAAAATTGCAAAAGTCTTTTAAATTGTAAATCACCGAAAAATTATGAAATTGCATGTAAAAACCTAATATCTAACAAATAGAAATACGTCGAGTATAATTATTCTTGATTTTTACAATCATTTCGTATTTTTTTCAATTTTTAACTAATTGTGGAATATTCTTAATTTTTAAAAAATTATAATAAAATAATGATTTTATAGAATTATTATGCTAAATTTATCATCTATGTGATGTACTGAATTATTGTTAAGTTAAATCTTTATTTTTTAATTAATTACGAAATAAACATGGAAATTCCTTAAATAAAAGGAAAGATTGACTTTAAAAGGAAAAAAAAAGAAGAATGGGCGGCTTTAAAAAATACAATCTTGTGGTTATGGCATAATATGAAAGTAGTACAACAATACTAAAGTGGTAATATTAAGCATGGATAACTATTAATTAAAGATAATAAAATTAAATTAATAAATGAAATTGCAAAAGTCTTCCAAATTGCAAATCATCCAAAAAAACATAAAATTGCATGTAAAAACTTAAGATCTAATAAATAGAAATACATCGAATATAATTATTCTTGATTTTTACAATCATTCTTGTTTTTTTTTCAATTTTTCTTGATTTTTAATTAATTATGAAATATTCTTATTTTTTTAAAACTTATAAAAAATTACTGATTTTATAAAATTATTATGTTAAATCCATCATCTATGTGATGGACTAAAATATTATTAAGTTAAATATTTATTTTTTAATTAATTACGAAATAAACATGAAAATTCCTTAAATAAAAGGAAAGATTGACTTAAAAAAGAGAGAAGAAGAATGGACGGCACAGGCTTTAAAAAAAGAAGAATGGGCAGCTTTTACAAAAGAAAAAGGGAAAACAACAGAGAAAGGGAAGGTTCAAGACATTACACATAACACAGACTTTAAAAGGAAGAAAAGAAGGACGACAAAGGCATAAGGCAGACGAAAGAACCTAAGAGACTGAGATGGAGATGACGGGCGGACAGAGATGGCTCGACATAAGAGTAAACCAGGGCAAATGCCTGTAGAGATGGCTCAACGTAAGGACAGACCAGCGGCAAAGGCGGATGACGCAGGGGAAGCTTGACTTGAAGGTTGGAGAATAGGATGACGGGTCGACAGAGATGGCTGGACGCAAGAACAGACCGACGGTAAGGGCGGACCGCGGACGGCGTAGGAGAAGCTTGAGAAGAAAGCATTGGACTGCAGGACGACATGATGACATGATGATTGACTGAGTGGTTGGATGGCACAATGGCTTGTTGGTCGCAGGACGCAAGCTTGAGGAGAGAAGGAGAGGAGAGGGGAGAAGACGCGGGTGATACGAAAGAAATCTATTGATTTTAAAGACGTGTCGTTCGTGTCGTGTTGTGGAGAAGGTATGTCGTCCTTGTCAGGTTGTGTAGTGAAAAAAAAAAATCCAACATCCACTGACACTCATCGACACTACCGACACACCAAAATCTCCATCGAAATCAGGTACGTTGGGATATATCCATATATTTCGTTTCTCTGATTTCATGCACCGATATGTGTCGATGATATTTCATCGACACAAATCAAAATTTGACAAAATGGTTAACAGAAGGATGTATATGCTACAGAGTAAGTTTTGAGGATTATATTAATTATTACATAATAATGAGGAATATACATGTAATATCGTTGATATGAATCGAAATTTGACACCATGGTTAACAGATGGTTGTATATGCTACCAGAGTAAGTTTTGAGGATTATATTAGTTATTACATAGTAATGAGGGGTATACATGTAATTTAAGTAATTTTCAGGATATATAGGCAAAGAACCCAAAAATGAAACAAAAACTTAGCTAGACCAACTAGGCTCCCTCACTGGCTTCTTTTATCCACTCGAAATAAATATAAAGCCATCAGGTCTTGCAATTGGAGCTTTCTATCGATATTGTATTGAAATTGGTGATTTATCTTTTTGAGCATTTAGTTTCTGAATTGCTCCACATGTCGGAATATTACTGCTTTGCATTAGTATGAATTAAAAAATGTAAAATATTACTAATATTGAATTTCAAAACATTATAAAGCCACTCAAATAAATACCAAATATCTGCAGTGTTACACATGAAGAATTGTTAAATGTAGAGTTTTTTTTTTGGAATGGAGTGGTATACATGTACACTTTCGTGTATTTACATTTGTGCTTTGTTTTTTTTGTACTTACATTTTCTTACCATTCTGTTCTCAAGAGGAATTATATAATGGTCGTTAACTTAGTTTTTGCTTGGTATAGCATAAATACGGTATATTACATGGCGCCATTTGCAACAATGATTCTAGCCACGCCGGCAGCATTACTTGAAGGTGCCGGTGTTGTAAACTGGCTCTATACTAATCAATCGATTGGCCCAGGGCTGCTAATTATTTTGAGCTCCGGAGTTTTAGCTTTCTGTCTTAATTTCTCCATCTTTTATGTGATCCACTCGACCACTGCTGTCACTTTCAATGTTGCGGGCAATCTTAAGGTGAATCGGTTGTGCCAGTCGGTTAAAATATTGATTGCTATTTTCTTCATCTTCTTTGTTGTAATTCGAGGACTTTAACATTTCATTTGCAGGTTGCTGTTGCAGTCTTGGTCTCATGGCTTATATTCCGGAATCCAATATCTGCTTCAAATGCTTTTGGGTGCGCTATAACACTCTTGGGCTGTACCTTTTATGGGTATGTGAGGCACAAGCTAACTCAGCATTCTCAGATCCCTTGCATTCCCCGGAGTAAAATGGAGATGCTTCCACTTGTAGACAACAAGGAAGACAAGGTCTGATACTGATAAAATCCAAGTAACTTTTAATAATCTTGATGCTCCTATATATTTACAGTTGGAGTGTGGCTGGTCGACTTGTGGCTTCCTGTTGCCATCTTGGTCTAATCATCTCCTTGAGGTACAGTACTTTGTTGCAATCATGCTTTTGAGGGTGAGGAATCAAAATATCAGATCATTGCTCAACCCAGGAGAAAGAAGAATGCTCTGGATTTCACTGTAATACATATGCAAATATGCAACAGCAGTGTCAGGTTTCCTTCATATTTGCTGTGTGATACTAGTCTTTTATTTAGACTGCTAACTGAGATTCATTATGAATACATTTTAACCATTGCCAAACTTTGTTTTTTATTATCAATTCTTCTCTTCGTATGTACTTTATATTCATATAGGAGCCCAAGTTCCTGATATTAGTGAATTCTAGTTAGACGTTAGATGAGACATGTCTATTTTCAAGACCATTAAATTGTTACTAAAGGCTGATCCAACCGTGAGTATTGTTGTTGGATGGTCAAGTGCCCGTGTGCAGCCCTGGCGTGAGGAGGTTGTTCTAGAGATCAAAGCTACATCAGAAAGGGGGAATATATTTTTTTTATTTGCAGACAAAGTGATTTGTCTATTGATTAATGAATCACATCATACAACTAAGAGTTAATACATTTAACTCCAATCTTCATATACTTAGATACATTTCTCCAATCTTCATATACTTAGATTTGGTTAGGACTTCGGTTTGAATTTATATGGTTGTGTCAAAATATTATCAACTTGCAACCATTTTCATTTGCATCCCAGCTTTTCTTGCCCGCACTCATCTATTTTTCAAATATTAAGAAGAATCTGAATCTCATGCTTCATCACATGGATGAAACGAAGAGCATTGAATAATATGAACCACTAATAGAACTCTATGGAGCTAATGGTACTACTGAAATAGATTATCTAATTCCATTCCAATAGCCAGGTTTTTCTTTACAACAAATGTGGTTATTCTATTTTGTGATAACAATAGATGCTACATAACAGTGGCTCCCTTTTTATGCCAGAAGCCAGAAATTGTTGTGCCATCTGGTGCTGACCAGGTATCCCCCTGTTCCCTTGCTCTGTTTTCTCACTGCCAATGTCAGGCACTCTGCCTTGTTGATGCACTGCTCGACAAATTCCTCATTTCTGCTACTGAACAAGCTGTACAAAACAAGCGTGTAATACCAAATTAGAAGACTACAGAAGTAGTGAGGTCTTATTACATTACCGTTCCACTTTATTTTATTATGTTTGTGTGGATAAGAGAAGGATAAAAAAAACCAAGGGATGCTCTATTCTGTCTCAGTTTCGTACCAACAGAATGACAGTGGAGAAGGATTTTTCTGGCTGAGGACAAGAACCGAGGCTTGAAGCTTCTTGACCTGAGTGAGAACTGTCAGCAGCTTGGGCCCTTGAATCACCAGAACTTCCACTTCCACCTGATCCAAAACAAACAGAAATCGGTGAAAGCAAACACAAACCAGGAATCACCGTCCTTGTGATGATTGTCCTGTAATGAGCCATAAACAGAAGATGATTGTCCTTGAAGGGAAAGGGTACCTCAGGCTTGGAGGCCTTGCAGAGAGAGCCGAGGGAGTTAATAAGCTGAGGAGAGGAATCACTTAGGTGATGAGGAGAGACAACATGAAGGAGAGTGAGTATGTCTCCTTTGTTTGCAACGCGTGTTAGTGCCCACATCATGGCATGCTTTGCTCTCCCACGGATCTCATCCATCGCCACCACCACTCTCTTCTTCATCACCACCACTCGCCCCATTCTCCTCTCTCCCTCTCCCTCTCCCTCTCGCTTTCCCTGAGATTTTCATGGTGTGAGTTGGTATACTCGGGTATTATAAGCCACTGGGCTCGTGGAAAAAGTTGTCAGAGGGGGGAGAGAAGATTGAGAGAAAGGTCTGCCAATGCATCAGTCATGAGTAGTAATGAAGGTAGTGATGATGGTTGGTGGGCATGCACCATCTCTCTCTCAATTTCTCAATTTCATGATGCATGCAGACCTGCAGTTGATTCTTTCTACATATAATATGTTTCAAATCAAGTGAGTTAGCTCAGTTAGCTAATTACCATCATCACCGTTGCGGCATTATTTGCTTGTCCACCTTAATAGGAAGTTTCGATCGTTAAAAAAAAATAAATCATGGAACGTACAGTATACTGTATGAAGAAAGAAATGTTCTCAGCAGTATCTTCTGTAGACGACAAGGGGCCACGTTGCTTTTCCCGTCTACACTCTACTCATAATCTACCTCTGTCAACATTCAACAGCAGCTCAGTGTTACGTATTAAAGGACGCAATCAAGTGGAGGATTTGATGGCTTCTCAAGGTTCAGACTCGAACTGTTCTGCATTTGAAGCCATTTGGGCTTTTGTATCTGTACATTTGCATGAAAAGCTGAGTTCACGTGGAGAAGGAATCGAGGAAATAAATTTTAGGCTGACATATAACATTATGGAGGATGGTTGATGTTCACTTCTCTCTTTACTTTTGATTACTATACAGCTTCTATATCTTTTGTTGGAGAATTTTATTTGAAGTAAATTCTTTAATGTTAGTTTTAATTATATCTATTTTTTTTTACTTTACTATCTTTATTTATAAAATCATTTAATTTGATTTTCTTAAATATTATCGTTAATCAATCCAATACATTTATTAGAAAATGTTTTCTTTATAAAAGAAAAGAACGAAAATACCTTCTAACGTTGGAATATAATATGTTTATCCATTCTTTCTTTCCATCCTTGCTTTTCCTCCTCCTTTTCGCTTCTCATTCTTCTTTTTTATTGTAATATTTTAGAGAAAAGTTATCATTTGTTATCATGTTCATCTCATCATCTTTTTCTTCATTTTCATAATTTTAACTATCTCCTTTCTCCCTTTTCCTTCACTTTCTTCCGTTTTCTTTTTGTTCAAAATCCTAAAGAAGAATCGTCATTCACCATCATACCCATTTCATCGTTGTCTTCTTCACTTTCACGTCGAAGATTGAAGTAATCAAAGCATCTTAAAGAAGAAACTTTTTGTAAGTGTGGTTTGTTTTCTCCTATAGTGACAGCTTTGACGAAATACAACTTCGATCTATGGTTCCATGGGTGTCAGAGATTGAAGCAGTCAAAGTCTTATGAAGAAGAAGTTCTTTGTCACTATGGTTTGTTCTCTCCTATGATGACAAAACTTGGAAGAGACACAATCTCGGTCGACAATTCTATAGGTACTAAAGATTCTAAAGAAGGTGGTTACAAATTTTTTGAGTAGAAAGATCTTCCACTAATTGAAGGTGATGTGGAGGTAATTTAGATGCTACATTAACATGTAGGCAAGATTGAGATACAAAGAAATAGCTGAGCTTTTCTCCAAATCCATTCGTCAACAGTTGTTTCATTTTTTACTTTGTTTTTCATGAAATTAAAATGATTTTTAGTTAGAGTAATATTTGATCTTGTAATATATCAATTATCTTTACTTTTCAATTGAATGATTTTATTAAAAGGATGAGATATCACTTAGCTTTCCAATGCAATTGTTGTTTTGAAAGTTGTTGTGAATCTTTTCAACATTTTTTTCTTAATAGTTCACTAGTTCTCATGATGAATTTTTTTTCTTAGTCTCAGAATTTAATCTTGTTCATTAAAATTTTTTCATGGATTAAGCCTCCATTGAAAATGAATAGTGAAAATGTTGAATGGTGAAATTGAAGTGTGAAATTGAATGGTGAAATTCCAAGGAATGCCATGTTGAATGCTAAAATTGAAAATGAATGCTATGTTGAATGCTATGTGATGAATAAATGCCATGTTGAATATAGGGAACTTATGAGAACATTTATGCTATCGGTATGGGGATGACTAAATGCTATATTGAATGGCAATTTTTTATGTGATTGAATATTGATGATGATAGCAATGAGTGATATGCATATTGATGATGGTATTAGTCCATCTAGTAGTGAGATATCAATCCATTTTGCTAGTCTTAAATATGCAAAGATAAATACTAGGGCCAGAAAAGACTATCCATATTCAGATATGTTAAATACTGATCATGTAATATTTAGATATCATCACAACATTCATATTACATTCTGATATCTTTCACATATCTACATGAAATGCTTCCCATACAACATTTCCAACAATCCTCTACAGATGCTTTTCAATTTGCTCTTGGTTTACTTCATTTTCAATATTTTGTCTAAATCCCTTCTTCATACTCTTCTTACGTCAAGTGATCAACACTTTCTTTTGTAGCTTCAGAAAAGGGATATCTGTAGCATTAGTCATGTATATACATTAATCTAGAAAAACCATACAATGTCAAAAATAGGGAACTGTAACCCTTTCACAAAATTTAAAAGTTAGAAATTAATGTTAAGTCGACATGATATTTGTTAGCCATGTTGGTTTGCTAACTGTAACCCTTTGACTTCTCTGTTCGTCATGTTGTAAAAGCAAAGTCATTCAGATTACAAAGTCATTTAGATATCAGTTGCTAACTGTGTTAAATACTAATGATGCCTCTTAAATACAAAGTCATTCAGATTACATTCATATATTATTCAGATAGTCTCTTAATAGATATCAGATACAACACTCAATTTTCAACTCAGATAGCCTCTTAACAGATATCAGATACAACACTCAATTTTCAACTCAGATAGTCTCTTAACACATATCATCACAACATTCAGAATACAATACTTAGATACAATATACAAAATACAATATTCAGATACAATATTTAGTTTTCAATTTAGTTCAAAAGCCACACAACATTCAAATTACAACATTAGACAATATTCAGTGAAGTTCTGAAAAACAAATTTCATCCAATATTTTGACAATATTCAGTTGAAAACTAAATGCCATAGTTAGATTCTTGAGTTGAAATATCTTGGACTACAACTTGTGCAGGCTGTACTTTCTTTGGGAGCAGTTTTGCTCTTTCTTTAATACCTTAGAGAATTATGAAACTTGCATTCTATTTTGACAAATTAACTACTCTTTATCCTTACACAAATACATTCTCCATGGATCTTAATTGGATAGTTGACACATGTTTTCCTTTTTTATTTCTAGTAAGAGGTCTACTAAATTCCTTACTAGTTTTTTGATTGATTTTACTTAAACTTACATTACCACTTTTAGAGGTAATTCTCTTCCATTTCTAAGATATTCAAACAATAGTTAGTGAATCATGCAAACAAAATTAATTTTCTACATGTCATTACCATGTTTACAATGAATCTTAAACAAAATTTACCCTCTACCTTAGCTAAATCGGCACACCATCAAAATATCCACACGTCTTACTGTTGTGTCCGGTTTGATTACATTTCTTATATGTCATCATTATGTTTAGTTTCCTAGCATTGTTGGGAACTTATTTTTCATCTTTGAATTTATTTCTCTTCTTCTTGGGCCGACTAAGTTGAATCTTAATGTTAGGTGAGATAATATGCTTATAATTCGTGGAAGGCTACTATGACATCTGAGGAATATGATAAATTAGGGACTCATAAATCTTCCTGTTAGTGCTAGTATGGTAGTAATGACTGACATAAACTTTAACATTGTGATTGATGTAGAAGATTGAAGAAACTACGTACGACAAGTAAAATTATTAGCAAATAGTCTGTCTCAAATTAAATAAATGTCAAAAATTAACACAAATTTAATAATACTACCTACATGTAAACAAGGAGCCCCTATAAGATTCCACTTGCGACATCCACATGTTTTACTTTCCAAGTTAATATCAAAAGATCGTTGCACACAATAAACCTTAAACTTAAGCCTTCCAATAGAGTGAACCTTATACATCCTTGATGTCAATTTTGTTTTCTACAATTCATCATGTATCTTAAGACACAACACCTAGTTTGTGCTCATTCCCCTTATTTCCTAATTTCTCTTTATTAGAATTCTCCTAAGATGTTCAAACAAGCCAATTATTTATTTTTCTCTTGACTCTAGGGTGATATTATTCCAACTCTCGTAGTTGTTGTTCTCAATTTTGATCACACTTTGATTTTGTGCTGAAGGCATGCCTAGTCCAATACCACTATGAAATATTCTTCATATACTTGAAGGCCTCTTTTCCTCTAGGATTGATTCTCCTCATTGTTTGTATATTCACTTTAAATTCTACCTCATTGTAGGCTCCAACGGTAACCCAAAGTGCATCCTCGTAGACCTTACCCCTAAACTTCTATCTAAAATTGGCATGTAAATACCTTAAACAATATCTGTGGTCTACACCACTTATTATGGTGTCGAAAGTTTGAATCAGACCCTATAAAAAGGATTCAGTTATCAATTATCAATGAAGATGCAAGCAAAAATAAGTAGAAAAAAAGAATATGTCAATTCATAGAAAAAATTTCTCATTTTGTAAGCTTTTGCATGTCTAATATGAAAGTTCATTCACATTTTGGGGTCCCCAATGTCTCAATAACGTGTTAAGAACCATATTCAATTGTCTTTTGTCTTATTCTCAACAACAACAAAACAAATAGGAAATTGTTAACTATTGGCATCAATGGTTATAACATTAAGTAAAATCCCTTTGTATAGACCACATAGATGATAACTATCAAGTTCTAAGAAAGGCCTACATTGTGTTATTCCCTTCTTCGTTGCATCTAAGCATACAAACAACCTCTAAAAAAGTTGACCATTGCCAGGTATGGACCTTTTGACCTTTAGTAGTGCAACTATCCCTGAGTTTTTTAATTTTAGAATGTTATAACAGTCCCAAAGCCTACTGTATTGCTTCTTGTGACTACTAACTATTAATGCCAATGCTTTCTTTTTAACTTTGTATATTTTGGAATCAGTGGCATTTAAACATAAATCTCTTTGCACACATTTCTTCAGGGATTTAGACTTCTACCATGGGTCATCTTTGATCCTATTAATATACTGGTTAGCCAACCATGTTGAGGTCGCCTGTCTATTTCTCATTCGACTACTGCATTTATGGTTAGGTTGTATGGTTTTAATTTGAAAATTATGCTCAATGGACATCCAAGAAGCATGAATTTTGTAGTCACATTGTGATTCCTTCCATTAGATTGTAACTCTTTTATAGTTGTTCTTTGCAAAGTACAAATCACATTCATATCTTATATTCACAAGTTTTACTACATCCCTAAAATCCTGTGAACATGAGTACTTCATCCTAACCTCAAGCTTTGGATTTTCCTTATCATAGGTAGTTGTCATCATCACTGTTATCCTCATCCTCCATTACTACTGCCTCCTCCTCTACCAAGTCAATATCCTCGTCTTCATCATCACTGTCTTCTTCCATGTCTACAAGGTTGTAGTTTTCATCCTCAGAGGTATCATTGTGTGAACGTCTTCAAAAGGAGGTACCCTTGCATTAGTCTAATCACTGCTGGTACATAATCTCAATAATCCAACATTCTAGTAGGTGAATCAACCACCTCTACCCCTATTGTGTATATATCAATATGTTTGGACTCATTACAAACTTGAAACATGTTTAATATCTGTAGACACCCAGGTTTCTGGCCAATGCTGGCAGACGGACCCGATAGAGAGCGCAACTGGACGGCTGACCCAGATTCCCCAACCAGGCCTATACACCTGAACCAACCTAGAAAACCCCTAACTACTCTTAACCAACTAAGCCCAAAACCTAAAACCCAGCCCGTGTGCTCTGGCCCAAACGACACGCGTGGCCTGCATGCACGGCCCAAGCGCGCGTCAGGGCCAGGACAACACTGTGGGTGCTGCCTAACTGGTCGCTTTCGTCGTACGACCTCGTACGAGCGACGTTGCGCACGAAACCACAACATGTCCCCTGGCATGCTTGACATCCTAGAGCATGCTCACGCCTTGTCCTCAGCCACCCACGTCCTGCACCGCCTCCATCGACACACAAGGCCTGCAGCGGCGCCGGCGAGCCTTCTCCTGCCACGCCTGACATCCTCCAGCCACGCCCTGCCATTCTCCACCTACCATGCCAGAGCCACAACAAAAACCATCCCAGGCTCCCTCAGCCAGGGACACCATTCATTTTCGCGAGAAGAGAAACTAGAGAGAACCCAGAGAGAAACCTGCAAGCACCTCGCCGGATTTTCGGTCCTGACCATCGAATTCCGACTAGCATCCTTCCCATCCACCTCTAGTGAGCTTCCCAGGCCTCCCTCGAGCTCTCCTATCACTTCCAGACTAGCTCCAGCCCCACGAGAGCCGTCCACATCCTCCTGCTGGAGTCTTGTCCCTCATCGACGTCGACGGTGCAACCTCAGCCACCAACAGGTACAACCCTACTCACCGAACCACCATAGGAGTATGTAGCATCACATGTGCATGGTTTTTGCCTAGTTTATTCCGCATTTTTTGTGCTACTGCTTGTGCATCCCGCATCTTCCTCGCCGACAGATGGCAGCCACCGACGTGAGGCTGTCCCTAGCCCTTGAGCGTTCGGTCTGGACGTCCACGGCATCCCTCTTCCTCCCACCACCTCTCGGAGCGATCGAGTTGGTCCTCTAGGCCGGAAGCCTCCCGTGGAGGCTCGCCGGAGGAGGATTATTGCTGATAGTGGCGATGGAGGAGGGGAGAAGAGTCCACTGCTTTTCGTAGGTTTCGAGGCACTTGCATCTCTTCCTGGTGATCCTCCCAAGCTTCTAGATATGCCCCCAAGCCCGGAGGTGCACCGCCTTCCAGGGAGGAAGCAATGATGGAGGCGGACCTGGCCGTGCCCTGTTTCATGCACCCGTTGTGGGTACACGCACCACATGCGCGTGTGGACCAAGGTATGGATAGGGTCAGTTCCTACCAAGCCAAGGCCCCTTACCCTACCATAGGTCATTAATACGTGTTTTATTGCTTTTGTTGTGTTTTTGTTCTCTGGTTAGCTCGAATTTCTCGTTGGTGATGTGGATTTTTGTTTAGCCTTTGATTTTCCTCGACTTGATACTTTCATGAACTCTTAGTGTGTTTATTCCTCCCTATACCTTGTTGGCCTTTTCCTAGTAGTACCCTTACGCGGTGGGTATGGCTGTGACGACAAACGGTCATGGCATCCCCGGGAACACGCGTCTGGGCTGCACGAGTGATGTGCGCGTGGCACATGCGCGTGTCACCCAGGTACATGCTCCGATCCAGCCTAGTCAGTGGGCCCATTAAGCTTCCATATCGTGTTTTACTTGTTGTTTCCCGATCCGATTATGCTTGCTTTAAAGTTTAAATTTCGTTTCCTTAATCATATGATTTACATTCCTTGCATCATCCATATACCTTATTAACTGGCGTCAAGTGCCTACATTCCTGTGCACGCGAGCGGGATGTCGAGAAAGACCGACTCGTCGGACGTGTGGGAGTGCCTAACACCTTCTCCGAGCGTAATAGGAGTTTTTACCCTTTCTTTGATTCACAATAATTCGTATGTTGAATCCATTTGGCATGAATCTTCCTTTTTGCATTCGATTTCTCTTTTTTGATCTTTCGATACGATTTTCCTCATCTTTCTGTTTTAAATAAACTAGGAGGTGACTCTATGTTTTCGTTTTCGCTCATTTTCTGATGTTTTCGAGTCATCTCTTTTTCCCCCTCGGAACCACCAAACTCGCCGTGGCCCTACCAACTCTCGCGCAGTCTCGATCACGTCGGGGAGTGCGGTTCCCCCTCTGCCGACATGGTCACAATATCTTATTATCTATGTCAAGTAGAATAAGTTTATTATCCAAATTCTTTCTAGGAAGCTTATAATAAACAGTATTCCTCCTGTTTATATACATAACTATAAGTAAATCCATCATTTCAAAGTAGGACATCTTGTTCAAGTCAACATTAGCACAATAGGTAATCACTTCATTTTTGTAATTTTTTGGTATATCATTGTTAGGAAAATCTTCAAAATTGATATTAAATGTGTATAAAATTGTAGACATTTGCCAGATATGATTGACAAACATATAAGAGAAACAACTCAAAGGAAGTGAGAAACAAATACATAAGAGAAATTAATTACAAATACATAGGAGAAACAAATACTAGAGTGAGTGAGTGCGATAATGGTAAGAGAAATAGCCCTTGTTAGTCCCGTCATTGCTCTTATCATTGCTCTCGTTGCCTTTTCTCCCGTCACCGCTCCCACGCTGCTAATCACTAATGATAATCACTATCACTCCCTTCACTACTCAGTCCTTATTAGTTTGTTCAGTCTACGTCGCATAGCATGAGAAAGAATAGGAAGAAAAGGAAGAGCGAAAAAAAAACATGAATGGAAGTAAACTTAGATAGAAAATAAATCAAGAAAGGCATAATTGTCATCCCATTTGAAATTTTAATGACATTATCTTAATTATATTAAATTGAAAAATAACAAAAACTTAAGGTGTCAAGAGAATAATTTTATAAATAAAGATATTAAAATAAAAAAATAAATATAGTTAAAGATATCTACTTTTTTTATTTTTCATGGGATTTCAGAGATAAAGAATGCATTCATGCCCATAAATTGAAAATGGAAGTGACCAGGCTGGTTGTCCGGTTGAGTTCAGAAGTTTATGGCAGCTACATGTAGACGCAATGATGTGTGGCAGTCCAAAAGATTTAGGGTTCTGAGGACATTTTTCTTAACGAGTTTGTGAATTTCTGGTTTCTGCTGAGTGCTGACAGTTCTTTTGGGTACTTGGCTGGGAAATGACCACTTGCAAGTTACAAACAAAATAGCATTCCACCATCCATTACTCCATGGTATAAATGAAGGCCAGAGGATCTTAACTCCCGTGATTAGGCGCATCTTTCTTACGGATCTCATAATCATTCTCTATTTATTTTTTTAGATGGTAGACACCATAATCTGATGTGATATATAATTTAAATCAAATCCTTTTGACATAATTGATTTTGTCTCTAATCCAGAGTGTAGATTCTTGTGTATTTTCAAAGAATTTCATAATTCAAAATAATTTAGATTCTTTAAATAATTCATATATTCTGAGATAAATTATTTTCTCAACTTTATTTTTGAGAGTTATATGAAATACAATAGTTTATTATAAAATTATCATTATATATCATGTATTAAAAATAAAAGAATTTAAAATCTTAATTTTCTACTTAAAAAAATCAAACAAGATTTTTCTCAATGATTAAAGCAGAAGAAAAAATTAAGACAATCAACTCCCTTGTGTCCATAAAACAAAAAAAAAGCGTTTGTACATTAAGTTTTACATCAATTCATATATCATTGATGTAACATCTTAAGCAGACCTCTTTGCCATATGTTAACATGGCAGTAGACTTGTATCATTTTCAAGCAGACCTCTTTGACACAAAGCATCATTTGATACGAAGTAATACCAATCTATTTCAAAATGATACGAAGTCATTTTCGCATCATTTAATGTCATTTTCATATTACTTGGTATGAGTTTTATATCATTTTATGTCATTCTCATATCATTTAATATCATGTTAGTATCTTTTAGATCATATATTATTTAGTGTTTATTCTTATTTTATTTTATATTATTGAACCTGCATCATTTAGTATCTCATGTGAGTAGGTGACATGAAAGTCTACGTTATAATCACGTTGACAGTGTATGAATGGATATAAAATTTACTATATATAAACCGAGATCCACCCTAAAATGATGGGATTGTTTCCCACAAATAACAATGTTTCGAAATCTACGGTATTTTGACGAGCTTTGCTGTTGGAATTGGTTTCTTAATCAAGTCTCCATTTTGTCTGGAAATTTTTAATTATTTCAGGCAAGCAGTGTGCCACACAAGAAGAAACGTACAGAAGTTTAAATTCATAAATATTTTTGTAGGGTTTTTAAAGAAACCAGCACAGATAAAGTAACGACCACCGCAGTAAAAAGCAATACAGAGATTATGAGATTATGAGTTCTTGCCTTTCTTGTGTCATGGTCTAAAATTTCTTTTAGTGCATACTTTGAATTCGGTCCAAAAATATTTTCTTCCGACACGAACAAAAGCAATGCATAGCACAAGGTCTGTTGGATTGGAATATGCAGTAAAGCTTGAGAAGAATTAGCAATTGGGTAATTTTTGTGTCACGCCCAATCCATCTTTTTGATGTGTTTCGTAGAAGATATTGACGGAGTATGCGTGGAAAATGTATATCTCAATTCTCAGAACACACCAAGAAGGTCGGAAAATTGCACCGGAGCATTTTGGTGTACCTGAGAAAATAATGAATGGCAAACAACTAAAAATGACATCTCTCGACCCTGACGTAATCTCGACTTGAGGGGTCCTGTAAGATTAGCACATTTTACTGGCTTTGCTCTTACGATTCAACAGAAAAAACATGCAGATATTGCAAGGTATCTGCTCTAGAGTCCCTGCAAGTCGTCTTTTTTGACGACAAAAAGTTTATCGTTGTCTCTAATCACTTCAACGGAGTCGATTTCAGATACTTCGCCGTTGACTATAACCACGTTGTCACCATTTACTCCAAGCTTTTCCTCTGTCAAGAAACCAGGAATATAAAACTTTCGGCAAAAGAAGTCCTGTAGTGCATGTAGAATGGAAATCATCAAAGCCATAATAAATTAGTCCCAAAGCTCTAGTTTTGCTTTGGTTTGACAACATGTATCGTTTACTAATTTCTTTAATTGCAACGAATTTATTATTTCTAATTGTTTCATCATTTAGATGAAATGATGATCGAACAACCATGAATTTTTTACTTGAGTTATTTAGTTTGGTAAATTTAGGGTTTTTGTTGATAAAAATGGACATACTTGAAGAGGGTAAACTAGTTTGAGTAGCGGGTGCATTAAGATTAACATCTGGGGAATTCCATTTGATATTCTAAAAATTGCTAAGCAACAATTAGACAAGTGGGTAATGTCAGGGTAAATCATATATAAAAATTTGATAACAAAAAAAACCCACGTTTTCTTGGGATTATCCTACACTAGGAAGAAGTAGGAAAAGGAAAAGGTATAGTGATTTACTGGTTTGTTCATTTGATCTTCTAAGCTAGTCTAAATGATCTTGATAAATTCTCAAGATTAAGTGTTCTAAAGTAGGAGGCTTAATCCTACAATATTTCAAGTAAAGAAACCAGTTGAATAATCGTAGACTGCAGCAAAATCATGGAGTCATGCGCTTGTTTGCATTAGAATTAATATGCTAACGAACTTACCAATTATGTTATTGAGCTCTTCCATGGTGTCTGGCAGATTTATCAGCTTCCCAGCTTCTGTAGAAGGTTTCCCCAATAGCGGGTGCCCTTTGTATATGTTGACTCTCGGGCGAAGCCTCTCGCTTTCTTCCCACTTCATTGGGTGCTTCTTCTTCACTTCTTCTGTAGCTCTGGGTTCTCTGCACATCTGAGACGAAGTAGCTCCATTATTACTCATGTCTCCACTTCGATTCAGTTCTTCAAAAGCTGCACTGGCCATCTCCTTCACTCCCTCCATACTTTTAGTAGAATTCTAAATAGATAGAGGGACACCGACAACACTTCAGAATTCTGAACAAAAAAAAACATCTGAAACGTGTAATTTCTCTTGTATTTTGTTTGTGAGCAACGAGACCATACCTGTGGAGTTCTTCCTTTGGAGTCTGTAGCATCGGGATCCATTCCGGCTTTTATAAATTCCTCAAGGAAATGGCTATCACTAGTGGGAGTGACAGAGAAAATATCAGATGGGATACTTCTTTCATAATGGGAGTCATTGTTGGCTACTAGTTCCTTGAGGCTCAGACCCCTGAGTTCAACTTGTTGCTGAAAAATGGAAAAATATTATCAGCACAATGTTGGCTGGCAAAATTCTATACTCTCTTCTTCTTCTTCTTCTTTTTTTACCTGAAAGAAATTCTTAATGATAATTGCACTGTCATGATGTTTAGCTTGCATGGCTTCAATGAGAGTCGTCTTCTTCAACCTCAGGAGCTGTGACAGTGTTCGGGTTCGGAATGTGTGGCTTTGTGGTCTGTTGCAGAGAGCACTGATCTCTCCAAATATGCCTCTTGTGCTCAAGCCTCCGACCACCTTCTCCTTGTCACCTTCATAGTCTATGATCTCAATCTCACCCGAAACCACCACGTATATTTCATCCAGTTCTTCGTTACGAATGATGACATCTTCTCTTGGTGGAATGTACTCAGCTTTCATTTTGGTTACCTGTTTGAATTAACGTTACCAATCAATAAGCATAACCCTGGCATTTCTGGGTTTTATCTACTTCTGTCACTAATCTAATATTCTTGTTGTGCTCAACCAAGAGCTAGCAGGATTCTCACCAAGAGCAGAAGCATTTCGTTGGATACGCCTTTAAAGAGATAAACTTGCTTCACAATTGGGAGGAAGAGATGTTGGCAGATGCTTTTGTGTATGGACTTGGGGAGTTGATCTATCACTTGCTGTTGGTTCAGGCTCTCTGCTCTAAATCTTAGGCACATGTACGCCAATATCTGTTGCTTCAGTCTTGGAGGTAAATGGTTCCGACACACAAAGCTAGATGCTGCCTGAATGCTGTTTCTCTGCATGCAATCACCATAAAGTGAGCTTAGAGTTAAGTTCTGTGCTATTACTTTATATTGCATTTTGTTTTGAGGTTTTAATTATTAAGCTTGTTGTAGATATATTTCTCAGCAACAACAGAATCAGTAGTACTACATCAATTGAAATATATATGTTCATCACAGGAGATGAGAAGCATGCACTTACGAATTCCATAGTTCTCCGTGTTCCTTCAACGACTAAGTTAGTCATGTTCCCGATCAGGTACGCAGTGAGGCCAAGGTTGAAGAGCATATAAAATCCATTGAAGATCATCTCCACTGTGTTAACAGCATGTAGATCACCATAGCCGACAGTGGTCATTGTGGTGATAGACCAGTACATGGAGGTTATATAACGAGTCGACAAGCTTGCTTCCCAGAAATTTGGGATCACAGACCCGATCCATGTCCTCCCTCGATGTGGACAAATTACAGCAAGCAAGTAAAAGAGACATCCCGCAAAATGTACAAGAAAGAAGGTCACCTGTAGTGAAATCTCCGTCACTTCTGTTTTCTTTCTTTAACTTCACATATATGGCATGTGTATCGGTACCACAGTATTTCATCAATATGGTAATTGTGATTGTTAATGCACAAGTTATCTTCTAAAGGATCATATCTAAAAGTGAAAGTCTCAAGTAAAAGTGATTATAATCAAGTTGCACCTTTATTTTTAGAAAGGATTTCTCGTATTCTAGTATTGTCACAATTATTATTATTTTTTTTTTATAAACGGTAATTGATATATATTACACTCAAACACTTGACTATGATAAAGCTCCACCAAGTGATGTAATATATATGATGTCTGTGGAAGTCGAACTCCTGACCTCTCGTACAACCACAAAGAGACTTCACCACTAGATCAAGTGGCTACAGACAGAATGGAAATTACTTACGGAGAGAAGCCTAGCACATCTTATCCAAAAGTAACTGAACCTGATATCCTTCTCTAGCCTGAACCAGTAGAACACAACTATAAGAACTTCTTTTCTTCAAAAAACAATAGGAGAAAAGATACCATACATAAGGTAGGTTATATCACCTTGTAAAGAACTTCAAGATCTTTCTTATACGCCAAAGCCTCAACATGCCGAGTATGGTATATGAAATTCCACCTTTCACCGTTCTTGTGGTCAGGTAGGCAAAGCCATTGAATGGGATTGTGGATGCTACATCTATTATGAACCATGAAGATAAATACCTGAAAAAACATAACATCAAGGAACTGTTTTGATAAACATAAATATTTTTTCATTTTCTTTTTCTCATCAAGTCTTCTGACTTAAATTATCTCTATTTTTTTTATCTTGCCTAAATATTGTATTTATAGCAATTACAAAACTTTTTACTTTCATTTCAGCTCCATTGTGTTGTTTGTGGGAAGCCTTGTTTTTTTACTAACCTTCTAGATTTTATTTCATGATGAATGTATTAGTTGAAGATTGGTATAATTTGCTGATTTCAAGCATTTATGGGCTCATTGTTGCAGAAAACCAAAATAAACACAAATCGAGAGAAGAAAGAGAAACAAATAATTACACACACAAAGAGAAAAGAGAGAAAATGATTTACGTGATTCACCACAAAGTTAGTCTTATCATGATTTACTTGATCTTTGGCTAAGCATATTGCACTTAAACTATCACAAAACACTATATAGCTTGATTTTGTTGTAACTTAGATCTCCAACTGGTTCTTTAAGTCAGATACCTTCTTTAGCAGCTTCTGTCAATGTCATATACTTTACTTCTGTTGTAGACAAAGTAATCATTTGTTGTAGAGTTGCTTTCTAATTCACTATAGAATTATCTACTGTAAAGACGTAACCAGTCGTTGATTTTCTACCATTTGCATTTACAACATAATCTATATCAGAATAATCTACAACCAAGCAATTTACATCACCTCCACAGATAAGACTTATATCAGATGCTCCTTTCAAATTTTGAAATATGCATTTTACATCTTGCCAACGTTCTTTTCCAAGTTTACTCATAAACCTACTAACAACACTAACAGCATATGCAATATCAAGCTAAGTGCACTCCATCGCATATATCAGACTCCCAATTTCGCTAGTATAGGAAATACAATACATGTACTCCTCTTCGACTTCTGGCTGATGTGCAAATATTATAGAAAAACGTAAATTTGTAGCAGAAGGAATATTCAAAAGTTTTGAAGTAGTCATATCAAACTTTGATAAGACTTTCTAAATTTGGCTCATTTGTAATAAGAAGACTTTCACCTAATTTCTGTCACTATAGATCTCCATTCCTAGACCTTTTTTTTGCTGCACATAGGTCTTTCATATCAAATTCTAAACGGAGAAGTTTCTTTAATTTTTAAATCTTTGTTTTGTCTCGTACGATGATGAACACATCATCTACATAAAGAAGCAAGTAGATATATGAATCATCATTAAGCTTGTTGTGATACACACAACAATTATACAGACTTCTATTATAACCATTCTTAAATATGAAACTGTTAAATATCTTATAGTACTTTCTTGGAAATTGCTTGAGTTCATATAGAGGCTTCTTCAATCTGCATACATAATCTTTCTTACCAAGAATGACGAACCCCTTCGGTTGGCTCATCAAGATATTTTCTTCTAGTTCTTCGTGTAGATAAGTTGTCTTCACGTCCAACTACTCCAGTTCCATATTTTGATGTGCTAATAATGCAAGTAACATCCGAATAGATGTGTGTCTGACAACCGATGAAAAAATCTCATTGTAGTCAACTCTTTATTTTTGATTGTAGCTTTTTGCAACTAATTGTACCTTGTATCTTGCTCCTTCAATCCTTTAGATTTTAGCATTCTTATTGAAGATTCACTTACAATCAACAATTCTCCTCTCTTTTGGTACCTTGAGTAGTTCTCATGTTTGATTTTTGTGAAGAGATTCCATCTCCTCACCCATTGCAACGATCCATTGAGCGGATTTTGTACTTCTGATAGCTTTCCGATACGTAGAGGGTTCCTTAGACTCCACATCTTCTACTACTTGAAGAGCACAAGCCATTATGCTCTCATAACCATATTTCTTTGGAGCATCAATTTGTCTCTGGGGTCAATCATTAACAATACCATATGGTAGTTGTTGTTGTTATTGCTTTTTGGATTCTGTATTAGTTTCTAGCTCGTGATTCTTTGTTGTTTTTTTGATTAGGAGTTATTTCAAATTCCACCTATTTGATGGCACTGCCACTGCTTCCTAAAACAGATGACTCCATACTCGGGTGAAGCATAGAATTTTCATTAAAAGTTACACTTCTACTAAAAATAATTTTACATTCAGAAGAAGACCAAATTCTGTATCCTTTTAAATCAGCATCATAACTCATAAACAATTCATTCCTTGCCCTTGGTTCTAACTTACCCTCACTAATATGGTAATAAGTAGGACAACTGAATATTTTAAAATTAGAATAAGTAACATATTTTCCAAAGCATACCTCGAAAGGATTTGTATTATTACTGGTGCTTGTTGGGCTACGATTCACCAAATAGCATGTCCTGCTCATTGCTTTTGTCCAAAATGACTTCAACCTAGAATTTGAGATCATGCATTGGACTTTCTCTAAGTATTCTATTCATCTATTCTGCTACACCATTCTGTTGTGACGTGTCTTTAATTATACAGTGCCTAGTAATGCTTGTATTCTTGCAAAAATCATTGAATTCTTTGAAAAAAACTCTAGACCATTATCAGTACGAAGGCGCTTGATCTTCTTTTCTGTTTGATTTTCCACCAGTGCCTTCTATTGCTTGAAGACTTTGAATGCCTCACTCTTGTATTTCATCATGAATACCCAAGCCATCCTTGAGTAATCATCTATTACAGAAAGGAAGTACCTTGAACCTCCTAGAAATAGGACACATAAGGGACCACATGAGGGACTCCAACAATTGACGTGGATATAATCAAGCGTTGCCTTTGTTGTAGGCAAAGCTTTAAAGAATTGAACTCGACGTTACTTGCGAAAAACACAGTGCTCACAGAATTCAAGGTCTACTACGTACTTTGTGACCTCCTAGAAGGCTCTGCTTGCTCAAAACTGTTATCCTTTTCTCATTTATACGCACAAACTGCATATGCCATAGATTTGTCTAATCTAATTTTGACTACTCTGAAAGAGATACTGTTGCTGCAGAATATGTCATAGTTGAACTACAAGGGACCTCTCATGATACCCTTCATAACAACCAAAGTTCCTTTTGTCACCTAAAATACTCTACCTCCACCATTGTATTTAAATCCCTTGTCATCCAATGCCATCAAGGATATTAAATTCTTACCCAATACTGGAATGTGTCAAACAATGGTGTTAATGTTCTCACTATACTGTCATGCATTCTGATTTGAATGGTACCACTATTAAGCATTCTGCAAACAATATTGTTGGCCATAAAAACATTTCCATCGTCAACCTTCTCATAGGTTGAAAATCATTCCCTGTTTGGTCACATGTGATGTGAAGTACTAGAATCCAATATCCAACTATCAGTTGGATACTAAACATTAGAACTGGTAGAGGCAATGCTTGGTTTTGATGAAGAATCATCCTGTGCCACAATAGCAATTGGCACGCCTTTGACTTCTTTTTGGGATAATCAACCTTTCAGTAGTCTGGTTCCTTACAATAGTTGCATATGTCCCTCGGATTCAGATGTCTACCTTTAGACTTCGACCTCCTTTTGTCTTTCTTGTCGTTTTTCTCAAAACATCCACGACTTTTGTCAAAATTTGTCACCATAAATTTTGAAGCAGAACCATCAGCACCACTACTCGATGTCATCTGACTGAGTTCTAATGTATGTAAACTAGATCTGACCTCTTCCAGAGAAGCTGTATACTTTCCGATAATCAATGATTGAACAAAATTTTCATAAGACTGAAAAAGAGAAATTAACAAAAGTAGGGTAGCATCTTTGTCCTTTATTTTATATCGATGTTCCTTAACTCCATTAACAGAGAATTCAATTGATCCAGATGGTCTTTCAGATATGTACCTTCTATTATGTGGAGGGCAAATAGATGTTACTTCAGAAGCAACTTGTTGGTTAAAGATTTCGTCATATACAGACTTTCAAGCTTTAACTACAGACTGACCGTAGTTTACTCATCTGCATCCTCGATGATGACTTCATCAGCGTGATAGAGTAAGATCGTGGAGTGTGCCTTCTCCTCTTGTGTGGCCAACTCTACTTCATCGATCCCAGGAAGTTTCGTTTTCAATAGCTGTGATTATATGCTCTATTGCTTTAATAGTGCTCATATCTTGATTTGTCAAAGACTGAAACTGTTCTTCCCGGTAAACTTCAATCTTCACATTGTGTGACTACATTTTCTCTCATACAGATGAATCCAAAAGTTTTGATACCAGTTTGTTGCGGAAATTCAAGACAAACACAAATTGAGAAAAGAAGGAGAAACAAGCAATCATAGACACACGCAGAAAAAAGAGAAAATGATTTGCGTAGTTTACCACAAAGAACTACATCTACGGACGGTGACAAAGAGAGAGCTTCACTATTCTTCAAGATATTACAAAAGAGAGGGAAGAGAGATCAGAGGAACAACCATCACGTCTCCCACAAGATTTACAATGGAATGAACTCTTTTAAAAACCTTAAAATGAGTTAAAATATATAAATAGACTACCGATTATTGCTTTCTTCAGTGATGCGGACAGATGTTTAGAATGGACGTCCACAAAAGTTTTGATGCACCTGGAGAATTGGCAGATGTCCGGAACAAACGTCCACTCAAACGCTGTCCAACCTAGAGGCTTAGCAGACGTCCAGAACGGACGCTCGCTTGAGTACTAATGTCGAGTTCTTCTCTTTTGACGAAGTAGTGGACGTCCGCTGCAGATGTCCAGTCGAATACTGAAGCCTAATAAACCTTAGATTCAAGGCACATTTAATACTCATAATGCTTTTAGTTTCACTTTGCCCAGGGACATTATCATACAAACATCATCATCAATCTTACTTATCACCACAGAGAGACTCTTAATTCTTATCGATCTTTTTTGGTTCTGCCAACCACAAATATATTACCTATGATGTTTGACATTACATTTGGGGGAAATATTTTGAGTTCTTTTGTTTGCAATTTCATGGAGGAATTTTTACCAAGAGTATAGATGCTGGAAGTACGCACATGAGACCCTTTTGCAATCTTGTTCACATGGTGGTCCATATTGGTCTCAGGAACAATGACAATGATGTATCTATTACAGCGAATTTTCAGATGCTAGTGTTCTTTGCTTCGGTCCACACCAAAAGCTGTCTCCACCAAAACTTGGGCCATTAACCTCCAGCAAACATATGGTGAAACATGGATACCCACAAGGCTTTGATTAGGAGAGGGAGGAGACAAGTTAAAAATGGCCGGTTGTACGTGTCAAAGTGATGCTCACATGATACTTCTTCCTTGTGTGTTGGGGAATGGGTGTTTGTTTGCTGGGTAATGGTCAAATGAAGGTACACATGCACATGCTGTTGCCAACTTAATTTGTGGGCTTCTTTGAGAAGTAACATGGTGAATCATATCAGACCCATTTCGCTTTGAGACATTAATCGTGCATACTGATGGAGCTTAAATGGTGAAGCTTAATTAGTTTCTGCTCTCATTTTTTAATTTTAAACACTCCATGCATGATAACTGAGTTTAAATGGTGAAGCTAATGATATACTTAAATTCACCTGGTAGTTTCTGCTCTGAATATTGATCTGTGTTTCAAGCTTTTCATAAGATATACGATTACGAAAATGACAATCTTGTTTCAATTCCATGTTGATGTTTCCTTCTACAGTACTGAAGTAGATGTAGTGGATATATTATTAATTTTCTCATAGATTACTTCGTTAGCTTTGGTACACAGTACACTACGATTTTACTTGTACTGAATCTGATGACAACGAGGATTTTGTAGTTGGCATACCTTTTTGCTATCTTCCTTGGATTGTGAACAAGTAGTTGTGTGCTTGAGTCTATGTAGGCGACGAAGAACGTCAAAACGATATCGACAGTGAAGAATAGATCAACGAAAGTATCGACGATCAAGAGGGTTCCTCTGCGAGATGAGTTCAAGAAGGCAACTTCAAAGGGGTAGAGCCATGCCGAGTAGGCCACCAAGCACACCATGAAAGCTTCCCACCACCTGGAGGAATTATATCAACAAGTGATCAGGAACAAATTAGAAGCATTACCGTGAAGGTTAACATGAAGTTGATTGATGCAATTAATAACGTCCCACAAAGCGAAAGAAAGCATTAATTTGACATGAAGGCTGCCAAGCTTTTCTGCAGCATAAGGTGAGATCGATAAGTGATAATAAATCAAGTATTAATTATGCAACAGGAAATGATCAACATGTGCCTTGCATGCAAACACATTCATCAACATAAATTTTTGCATGGAGAAGATGAATAATCTGATAATATTAAGCAAGTATGAAGTTTTGATTATCTATAAATGAACCTGTATCTGGAATCCATGGGGGAGACGATCCTTCCCTTGTTGCCATTCTGTGCAAGGTTGTTGCTGGACACTCCCAGTGGTGGAAGCATAAGTTTCGAGAGATTCCGAAGGCTAAGTGGGTCGTCCTCCTCTTCCTCTTCCTCTCGCCTGGACCTCTCCTTGTCCTCCTTCAGTTCCAGTTCTGTCCTCAGTGCCATCTCCAAAGCTACCGCCGCAGGCCGACCGGTGCTGCCGACAGCTGTGTGTGAAGGCCAGTGAAGAGGGAAGTGGTGCACTGGAAAGTAAGAAAGATCAGTTTTCAGCTCAGAAGCATGTGTTTCATGACTATTGGCTTGAGTCCTTTTCTTTTTTGTTTTATTTCTATGAGAACATTTTGGATTGTTGTGAGGGAGGGTGGAAGATGATTAAGAGTGATTCAGTTCTAGTGTGGAATAATCTGTTTAGGTGTGTGTGTGTGACCTAAATCTCTTGCCTTGTCCTCTCAATTGTCATTTGACATTTATCATCATCAGGATCATGTGTTGCCATAGATCATGGTCATTGGATGGTGAAGTAGAGGAAAGGATTATGGGACATGAACCTTACGTCTTTAATTATAAAACGACAGATTATGTGACTTGATGCCAACAACTAAAGATAAACGTTTTACATATATTACATGTGTAAAACAATTAATTCAGGCAGATTAGTTTGATTCGAGTGAATTCACGTCTTTACTCAGAAACCCACCGAGAGATGTATAAATATAGTATTTTCCATCATGTTTCTACAGTCACCAAGTTTCAACAAACCTTTAAAGCTAGAGTTAAGGTGAAGAATAGCAACAAAAGAACTGTTGACATTTAGATGTACTTCTTAGATAAAATCAGCATGATAAGTATGAACCCTTTGTCCATTCTTTAATTTCAGTTAACTATTGGAGATAAAAATATCCAAGTTAAAAAGTCCAAGAAGAAATAGCAATTCTAATGTAAGATTGTAATGGTAACTCTTGTTTCAGGGTTTGAAAAGGATACATTGCTGAACTCATTTTCTTCTATGTCTGCTGTATGGACTGCGAAATCTTACTATCACCAGAGGATCTTTGGAAGTCTCTCACCTTCAACCCTCGGCCGTAGACATGCAATACACTTACTTTGCCAATGATATGAGACAGTAAACATCCTGTTATATCTTAAAATATTGGAAAGTTTGGACATATGTACTTATTGAGGTAAAAACATTACTATGATTTCATTACCATTTTGTTTAAAGTTCTGTATCATTTTGGACATATGATTTCCTTAGTGGTATTTTTACTATTGAGATTTTTATTAATATAACTTATCGATACCAACAAAAAAAATAGAAGGACAAAACGTTATTTTATTATGGAGCACATAAGTTTTATTTTTGTCTATAAATTTTACTGTAACGCAAAGTACTAGTAAGTACATGTGTTTTTATTATTGTCTTTGACCGAGGAAATATAAAAAGTTTGTCACCTGCAACCCCATTTCTGGTAGGTTGCTTGCAATATCCATAATCTACTATTTTAGCGTTTTTTATAAAATCCCTATTTGATGTTTCTGAAGCTCTTACATTATGTGAAATATTATTTGTTCTCTTATCTGCAATATTATCTGTTTCTTCAACTTTTATAACTACCGTTCCATTGATTTTCACGTTGCCTTTAAAGCCACTAAATTTTAATGAGTCATTCCTCAAAAAGGGGGCGTAATATTATCAAAAATTGAGGAGGGCCATAATGGGCCTGGGACACATGATCCAGCATGTGGCCCAAAAAAATAAAAAAGTCTCTCGATTGGCTCCGATCTGGTACGCCGCCCATATTCCATTGGATCGTGGAGGGGAAGAGGCGACATCGTCCCGCCGATTGAGGTGGGATCTGCGAACCCCTCAAGGGTCAAGATTGAGGAGGCAAAGGACGGTGGGGGGCTCGGAGACCCATGCAGACGGCATGTGGGGAGGAACGGAAGGAGGTGGCCGGCGGAGGACACGCCGGCAACCCACCCGATGAGAGAGAGAGACGTGAAGATTCAAGGAAATTGGTGTTATATGTAGTAGGACGCAGAGTAACTTGAAAGTCTAAACATACTTATGAGTCCTGCAAAAGGAAAAAAAAGGGAAGTGGAAGAAGAGATGTGATTAAAGTTCTCATGCATGTCGTTGATATGATCCAAAATACTGAAGATTCTAATCCCAATATGGTTGGTTGACGATATCTTGTTAAAATTATGTTTCGATCAAGATAATAAAGATAAACTACAATTTAATATTTACATAATTAGAATTCTGATCTTAATTACAAATCATACTTAATTTTAACAATTAAGAAATAATTTCATTAAAAATTATTATAGTACCCCTCGTTAAACAGGAGAAACATATAACATACAAAAAAAAAAAAATCTTAAATATTTCAAAATAATACATAAAATAATATTCTAATATCTCTAAAATATTTCAAAATAATATCTTAAGATACAATACTCTTAAAATATCGTAATACTATCATCATCATTCTTCTCCCAATGAAAAGAATTCGACTCAAGCAAGTTATGTTTATAATATTACTCCAACAAATCTTTAAAATTGGCAACATAATGGAGACACGAAAGTTAATGTGGGAAAAAAAAAATTTACATAGATATTTGTAGACAAAGAGAAACTCAAATGTACCTTGGTCAAGTAATAATTCTTTACATTAGAAATTAGATTCACATAAAAATCATATGGTAAAGATAATATAAATAGGGTCAATGATATACTAGCGAGAACATGGAAAGACTTAATAAGATTAGCATGAAGGCCTTAAATAAGTAACGTAGATACCACTTAGAAAATAAACATAGCATTACAAGATATGCACGGAATACTTTATTCTTGTGTTAGAAATTTGCATCAATATAATGTATGTTACTTAATGTAAATTTCATTTGAATATCAACATGTAGATCCTAACGATATTGGACATATGACAAAACGAACTTTGTAAGATCATTTTCAGGTGAACATAAATTTAGATCAAAGAAACTAAGTGATAAAATGTTGAGAACAATATCCATGGGATCGCTAATTGAATGACTTGAAGTAGTGTCAATTGAAGTTTTCTAATTCTCTTATTGCTTATCTTATGTAGCGTTTGGTACTATGAAATGGAGATTGAAATCGAAGGAAATGGAATCAAAAAGGTTGATTGGAATGAAATTCTAATGATTGGTACAAAAAAGTGAATTAGAATAGGATTCTCTTAGGAATCAAATTCTCATTAAATATGGGAATTTCATTCCTTTCAAACAACTAAGGAATTTGATTCCCATTCTAGTATTCATTCCTCCTTAAAAAAAAAACTCGACGCCCTCATTCCTCCCCTCCCTCGTTCCTCTTCAAAAAAAAAAAAATCCGACGCTCTATCCCAGACAACCTCCCTCCGTCGTTGCTTCCCTTGTTTGTCAATCTCCCGCTCAATGGTCTCCTCCTCAACTCTCCTTACAGTCCTCTCTCCTCCACACCAGCGATCCTTTTTTCACAGTTCTCTCTCTTATTTTGCAATCCTCCCTCCTTCGCCATGGTCCTCTCTCTTCCTCAGTGGCCCTCCCTTAGATATTTTCCTTTTCTATTTTTTTCGACTTTTTTTCTTATGCTTCTTTCTATATATGTACATCATTTTTTCTATACTTCTTTGAATACATTTCAGTATTGGTACTTCTCAATTATTTTGACGTGTTTTTTCTTTTATTATTTCTATTAAATGCTTTGAGGACAGTGGCTTGTAGTACAGCATGTATGTCTGATTGGATAAATATGTTTTGACCCTTTGATGTTTTGATTTTTCATGTTTTTTCCTATTACCATGATTGTAGTGTATACGAGTGGCTTGTAGTGTATATGATTTCTTCAATTTTTCTGTGGATAATTTTGCCTAATAAAATCCAAATAGGCACACTATCACAATGAGATTGTAGTGTATATGATTTCTTTTTCTGTTGTTGGTTGGAGGGTACTTGGACCCAAGGGGAGTGCAATTTGGGTGCTCCACGTCTCTTTGTGGGCTTCCAAAACTATGTCTTGTTTGAATTAATAAATTAGAAGAATCTCTCTAGAGCTGACTGGCACAATTAGAAGAATCTCTCTAGAGCTGACAGCCACACTATCACATTGAGATGCTATTATTTTAGTTTCTTATCATGTCACCACTCACCATACCCCAACTGTCATTGTTTCCAGTCGTCTGCTTGTTTTGTACTGTGTAGCCTACCAAAGTAACCTCCATGTGAGTCATGAAATTTGCACGGAAGTGAACTTTGTTATATATCAAAAAAATTCCTTTTTTTTTTTCTTTCTAGATTTACCATTCCAACAGGATCATAGGTAACAGCAACAAGTTAGATCTTGATTAATTTTATCCTTTGGTAACTTTGAAATCTAGGAAACCAACTACCATGGTGTAGTTGATCAGGAGGAGTGAAACTTCCACCTTTCTCTCAGATTCGAATCTCACAGACCGCAGGAAGAACATATATGCATAACGATATCAAAAAAAATAATTTGGAATCTAAAACTAAAAGGACAAGACCGTACATCTACTATTCCAAATCTAAATAGATTAAAGAAGTTGGGAGAGAACAGAGAACATACAACATACAACGTAACTTGGGAGTCCTTTAAAAGTACACTAGTTTTTTATATTGACATAAATGAAGAAAAGGTCATGAAAATTTAAAAGATAAACTACATAACTCTTTAACGCAAGTCAAGTTTTTTTTTGAAACTGGTAACCGTTATTTTATATATCTTCCAAAAATTTACTGGAGTTCAAAGTTTGCTTACGATACAGCAAATTGAGATAAACCAAAATAACAGAGTGAGGCAAAAAAGAGATAGCCTTCAAACGTCAGAGGCTAAGTAACAGAAAAACTTGAAACATCCACTGTATGGAACGAAAAGAGCAATCAGAGACCACCCAGGTTGCTAAGGAGGAGTTAGCCAGTCATAGGGTGTTGCCCTCTTCAAAGACAGGGGTGGAGGCATGAGCCTCTCCACCAAAGTGGCCGGAACTCGCCCCCAAGGAGTCAGAATCCACAGAACGATTTTGTTGAAAGGAAACCACAGATTGCAGGCAATCATTTTGTTCAAAACCTACACCCATACTTGCAAACCAACAATGAGATAATGATAGAATATTCTCTGCTAAAGTATAAACATTTTTAGAAGTGTTCCGGAATATCCTGTTGTTCCTC